>CM070631.1:23839187-24132902 GCA_036346255.1 Ampelocalamus luodianensis | reverse complement strand
AGTTTTCATTTGCAATAGGGTAATAGATTCAAAGCAAGTTTGCAATTAACTTTATTGTTCAAATAAAGAGAGACAATTATAACCATAGATAGATGACAACACTAACCTAGAAGTGACTATCCCATAGTCACCACAACAATAGCATGAAGTACCCTTCATACCACCCATGTCAAGTTTAAGTTTTAAAAGGTTGTAGTCTAGTTCTTGCACGACCTTACCAAGCATGTCCATAACCTAGGACGAGGCTATTCGAATAGTTTTAACCCCGCAGGGTACCAATGTACCCACACGATAGACCGCCTTTCCACCACCACAGTTAGCACACTTCCTTTGGTATGCGAGGCATGGCTAAGTCTAACAAGACGCTTTCCAATGGACGATGCTAATTAAGAGTCGTGAACCCACGGGAGAAGGACACAGATTAGACGACCTAACTGGTCCGCTAATGGTCCCCTCCAACACCACAAACACACACACACAAGAACACACCCACCAACCACCTACACCCACCAACCAGCTCATAATTAACACCTCCCAAAGTACTTAGTCAAGAGAGGTTCCATATCCCTCGTGTGGTTAGTACGCATAAGCGCTGGCTTAGTGGGACACAAGTAACTCGGTCCTGGGGACTTAGGCACCATTCCAACACACCCAATGATCACATCAACATACCATTGTGCCCAAGTCAAGATATAGTTTTGTTTTCAGCTTTTGATTTGTAAATCAATAAAACACAAGGGTTGACATAATGGAGTAGTATAAGTATTTAGTGTGATCAAGATCATCGACTAAGTCGATGATCGCTCAATACTACCGATAACTAGGCATGGCTAAGCAATATTCATTAAGTAATCTACTAAGTGATAAGAGTTCATCCATCGAACTCTAACCACAACAAATAACCTAGGCTCGGGTAGTAGAGGATAACCATTTACCTGCACAGATTATGCAACTAGAGGTCTAACTAATCAATTTAACAACAAAATAGCAATGCATACATAGAAGTTAAACAAAATATTAGACTTTAAAAGTAATGGGATCAATGGAAATGATCAAACTGCTTGCCTGCTTCGTTGCTCAATTTGTTGCGGAGGGTCGTTCTCAAGGTTACTGCAAATGTCGAAGCCTTCCAAGCGAAGCAAAGAAGCAAGAACAACCAATAAGACGAGCAACACTTAAACAAAAGAGCAAGCAAAATTATCCAAATGCGACTTTAAATTTATACACAAGGTAAAATACTAATATACCTAGTCATAGAAACTGGAAAACCTAATTTGGATTTGTGGTGTAAAAGATATTCCCTAAACACCTATTTTCGGCCATAATTAGGTACTGTAGCAAAATATTTTCTAGAAAGATTTTGAAGCTAAAACTTTTATGGTAGCTACCTACTGGTATAGTGATAATCCATATAAATTTTCAGGTCATTTGGAGTTATAACGAATTAGTTATGATTTTTCTAAGTTCTAAAACTAGGACATCATTTATATCAAAGAGTAAAGACCACTAGCAAACTGGTCCTTCACTAAAGTTCATCCCTAAAGGAAATTAACAAAATTTAGTTCGCTCTATTTGGACTTACAGAGAACAAGTTATAGATTTTCTAAGTTTTTATAGCATTTTTGGAATATTTAATACAGGCTGAAAAGGCTAAAATCGATTCACAACATTTCTTGGTTCTTAACAGGGCCTGGAAACATTTCTAGATTAATCTCTAGCCTAAAAGAAAATTAACACTACTGAAATCACCCAAAAAGGATCTATAATGAAAAAGATATGAATTTCTAAAGTTTTAACAACATTTTCAGTGGAAAGATAAAGCTTACCGAGGAAATTATATCCCTCAACCGAAAAGAAAAGACGTGGCTCAACGTGGGCCGCTGATTAAAGATCCGACGCCCACGCCAGACGGCCGATTCAACATGCGCGCGCCAGCGCGCACCGTTGATTTGATTCCACGATCCGCATCATTGTGACCTTCGACCACGAATGCTCGCACAACCTGGACCGTTGATCAAGCAATGAAGGGGTGGGATTGAGGAGCCTTCGACAGTCCAATTGCTCCCCACGATCCGCCACGGATCCAAGATCGAACACCGAGGTGGATTGGGCGCGACGATTTGAACAGGGCTACCGACAATAGGGTCCACCGGTCGGACGCTAAGTCACATGCCGGGTTTAAACACACGCGCACAGGGGGGGTTTGAAGATGGCGGGCCCACAGGTCAGTGACCGTGGGCCACGCACACGTGGGTTAGCGCGACGGCGATTAAAAAGTGCGAGCCACATGCAAGTGATCGAGGAGGTGGGTTAGGACAGCTAATGATTACTAACCCATGATTAACAATGATTAGTATTAATGAACGCCATTATCGCGGTCCGAGCGACATTACGCAGACCGCCGCTTTCCCGACAACAAAACCGAGGGCACCTTCAACACGCCCGGCGACCCAAGATGCACGGCAATAGGCCTGGTGCCAAAATGGAATCGCAATAGCATTACGCACCCATCGGGACCACCCACACCGTCGGCGGTGTCCCAGAACGGCGGCTAGCCGACGATGAGCGGCGGCGACCAAAACGGCCGAAATGCATAATGACCAAAAGCTCCGCAACGAACCATTTCAGCGAGTGTCAAAGCTTCTAGGGGCTACTAGAAGGATACCCGAGGGTAGGGAGGTCCAGGGGATGGACGGAGTTGCTCCGGCGACGAAGAAGGTTGCCGGACTTGGAGAAGACAACTCGGAGAAGGCGCTCTGAGCAAAGATAACACGACCGCGTCATCGGGTTAGCTCCAACCAAGCTCAAAGAAGCCCCTGCAGTAAAGAATTGAAGAATAGAGTTTCTTACTGGTGATGAGGAAGAAGGGGGTGCTCACGTTGAAAAGAACACCCCCAAAATTGAGCCGCCCCGTGAAAAGCAACTACAATTAAGTTAGGGTTTTGTTCCAGGAGGTGAGAGGCACACATCAAACGAAAAGAGAGGGAAGAAATGCCATCGAGCACGGTTGCACCGAGGAGCTCCACTTCAACAATGGCGGTTTTAGGTGCTTTTGGTGTTTTGAGCTCACAAAGCACCAAGGATGCTTGGCAAGACTACTGAGTTTTGAAAGGAACTGAGGAGAGCCGTGGAGCTACTTATAGCTCAAGGAGCTCAAGCTAGGAGTCAAGCCCAAGCTCGGGTGGATGGGTTCATGCCTCGCCATGGGCATCGTGAGTGACGGGAGCGGTGGAGACGACTTTGGGAGGAGGGGGGTCAGTGCATTTAATGCATGGCAAAGATTTAGCAGCTTAAAGGGCTCAAGGGTGACAAGTCACCTCCTCTCTCGCCATGGCGCATGTGAGCATGCATGCGTAGCGTGGGAGGAGGAAGATGACCAATGACGCGAGCGGGCCACCACCACGGCGACTTCAGCGGCTCGAGCCCAAAGCGCTTTAGTGGGTTGAGCCCAACCTCACAGATGCCAGCGGATAAGATTTGAACGCCACGGCGCGATCGCTAATTGGAAAGATCGAACGAACCAGTGCGATCCGCGACGGTGGATCGTAATCCAACGGCTAAGAATCGATGGCAACCGAGTTGTCCGAATGCTTACACCAATGAGAGCCGCTCGATGGAGATCCAACGGTGATAGCGCGACGCGGTTGAACTGCGCGGCGCGCGTTAGTTGGCCTTGCGAGTCAAGTGACTCGAGCCCGAGCTCGACTTCGAGTCCAATGAGCAGTGCAAACCGCTTAGGGTTTGATTTTTAAACCTGAAACTTTGGGGATTTAATTGAGGCATCAAATCAACTCCAAAATTTATGAAATTTTAATCGAGCTTCCTGACTTAAGGATTAACCTTCATAAAATTTCCAGAGATTTTGTGCACTGAAATTTTCTCAAGAAATTCCAGAATGTGATTTCAGAGGTTTGACCAAGGTTTGACTTGCCTCTAAAATATTTCAAATAATTTCCAAAAATTATGAAATAATTCAGAGGTGTTACTACAACCCTAGAACCCAGGAAAATTATTACCAAGGGTTTGACCCAAGATTTCACCTCAGAAGGTTTTGACTTGAGATAAATGAGGATTTTGAATTTGAATTTCCCAAAATTCCTTTACAAGAATTTCAGAAAAGTTTCAAGAGTAAAAGGATGAAGGAAAAGTTTTAATTTACCCTCATTTTATTACATTTGAAACACAAGCCAAAATGGGGATGTTACAGGTATGAATCAGGGATTCATGCTATATTGTGGTGGATTTAGGGAAAGTCACTTCTAGGTGGATACTTGTTACTTATGTTTACTCGCTGTTATTTAAATGCTTAAAACAGATTTTGCAAACTGTTGTTCAACCTATTACATATTGCAAATAAAACTTGCTTTGTCGTCCAAAGAACCATATAACCACATTCCTTGAATACAACTTTCATGTAGCTATGTATAGGCATTGTTACTGTAAGTCTTATGAGTACATTTTTGTACTCACCGCATTGCTTGTGTTGTGCAGAGGAAGATAGTGAGTCCGATGGACCTCACTTTTGTGAGCTGTGGCTTTGTGCGCTTTAAGGGGCGATTAGCTTAGATGCCCGGTTTGCCCTGTGGTGTTATGTGGCTAACCGGTCGCCTTTTGGTTTAAGCCATCTTATGGCAACTTTTGCTTCATTGTTACTTATTTGCTACTTATGTCATTTGGTCATTTACTGCTCAGAATAACTTATATTATGTATGTCTTTTGGTAGACTTGTCATATTACATTGTATGGAAATGATGCATGCTTTGATTTGATGTATGTGTGTCGCTTGTTCGGGAGGCACATATTCATCGAGACACTGGATTATTCTATTTGTGATGCTAGAACCGGTGGAAGGTTAAGTATTACAAGTTTAATAAACCGGGTCTCACACTACGTAAGCGAACACAAACGAAGTTCCCAACTCGCCGCAAATTCTGAAATTTTGCGCTTGTAAATCGCTTTATCGTTGTTCGTGATAATTCGACTTGGTATTCCAAATCGAGTGATCACGCATCTCATCATGAACCGCTTTCTTCGCTCCATGTTATCCGGGCCACGAGTTCGCTTCTATCTATTTTGTGAACGTGATCAATGGCCACAAAAAGAAACTCAAACCTCCAGTAGCTCGGGTAACGGTCCTAGATATCAAGACCCTAGGTTGCAAAAGGCCACGACAAAGGGATTGTTTGCAACGCCGAGCTGGTTGGTGCATTTGTCACTATGAAACCGCACGTGACACACTTTTTAACCATCTCCTTGGCATCGAGATGGTCATAATAATAAAAACTTTGTCTAAAAGCTTTGACCATCACCGCTCAGAGGAAGCATGAGTTCCACGATTCTCCAGTGTATGTCGTGAAGGAGTTTTAATCCTTCACTTCACGGAATACATCTCATGAGCACCCTTGGGTTCCTCTTTTATAAAGGACACCTTCACCAAAGTATACATTTTGGCCTTTCGGGATAATCGATCCGATTCTAGATCACATCGGATAAAGAACCCGCCTCAAGATACTCGTAGATGGGTGTCATCCATGTATCTTCGCACTCTAGAGAGGTCGTTTCTATAGAAGATGTCTCCACTCACAACTATAGACGGTTTCAAGTCGCTCCAAAACACCCTTTCGGTACCAAAGATCGGGAGGAAGCTAGACGAGCCGCTTGGTCCATGAGAAATTATCCTTTCGAGGGATAAATTGTACCTCAAAGCCCAAAAAGTGCTTTTCTAACTTTCATACTCCGATAGATACCGGTCATGGTCTGATTGGAGCATCGTATTCCTTTCCGACTTGATTCACGACTAGTTGAGAGTCTCCCCTCACGAGTAGTCGTTGAATCGAGAGCGCTCGCACTCGTATACCAATAGCAAACCTTCGTGATTCTCCGCCACGCTATTAGTGGCCCAAAGTTTAATTGTATGGCATACTTTAAGGTTTCTCCAAGGAGATTCCAGACCACCCGGTGTAGGGAAACGGGTAGGCTACACTAGCGCAAATTAAAAAATTCTACCCAGAAACCAAGATCACCGCAGCTTATAGATCACGGTCTTACCACTGGACGCGCAGCGGTGAAGTTGATGCAACGCTGTCGGGCGCAGTGTAGTCGCACCAGTTGATGCAAGACGTCAGCGCGAGTAGTCGACAACTTCCTCGCCCTCGCCGTGGCGCCCCACGACTGCTCCTTTCTTGCGGTTCGTCCGAGCCGCTACGATGCAGCTTCAAAGGTATCCACACGACGGGAGGAAGCGACGCGCGCCGGACTACTAGATCCCGCGAGCGACTAGGCGTGGGAGGGGTGGCGCTGTGGTTTGGGGATGTCACGAAAAACTCAACCTCAACCGCGCCCGCTTCTCCTTTTTATAGACGCCCTTATAATGGGCTTCTACGAATAGAGGCCCATTAGGACTCAATGCTCACCTAATTCGGATCCAATCCGACCAGGCTTCACTCCCTTAAGTGTGTGACCCTATGGTTCACATATGTTTAGACATGACGCGAGTACACATACTTGGTCAATAGTTGGTAGCGGCCTCTAGCAAGACGTGCCAACTCCTAAACATACGTAAAGATCATATCGGACGAACCATCACAACGTTATGTACATGCCAATCCCTTTGCCTCACGATATTCGGTCGAGCTCCAAGATGACCACTCTTTCTCGATCCTGTGATCCTAATCCCTCACTAGGTTAACTCTTAACCTTAAGTAGCATGGCCATGCATTTGGATCCGATCACTCGAGGCCCAGAGATATCTCTCTGGTAGAGAGGGCAAATCCTATCTCGACCGACCATGCCTCGCAAAGATGCTTCATGACAAACCCGAAAGCTACCTTTTAACTACCCAGTTACGGAGTAGCGTTTGATAGCCCCTAAGTAGGTCGATTCACATCTCAAGTACATGCGACAATCTCATATCTAAGGACAAGGTGTACACATTGTGTAGAGAGAACCATAAGAATAATTACTATGTCTCATGTTGGGTCGGTCCAACCCCATGTTCTAAACATGTGTCCACATTATTGGTTTGACATCTCCATGTCTATGACCGTGAAACATGGTCATCAACCGATACATGTGCTAATCCATCATTCACGGTGTCCTCACATTAACTCCGACTAGGGACAACTTTAGAATAACCATACAAGTAAAGAGTTTCACAAACAAGTCACATACTTGTTAATCAACACAAAGACAATATTCATGGAACATTTATTAAATCATGGATACAATGAAATATCATCATCAATATGATTGCCTCTAGAGCATATCTCCAATGGGTCTCCCACTTGCACTAGAGTCAATCTAGAAGATATCTAATACCCATAGCTCTTGTGTGCGCCTCATGCTTAGGCCGTGGAGAGGCTTCACAAAGGATCCAAATATTCAAACTGTGTATTTTGCATATCTTTAAATCTCCTCGATTAAGGATCTCTCGAATGAGATGAAACCGCCGCAGATGTGTTTGTTCTTTGGTGATTCCTCGCTCCTTGGCTTGCGCAATGGCCCCACCGTTATCACAAGAAAGATCCAGAGGACCGCACGCACTAGGAACCACACCTAGTTCGGCTTATGAACTTCCTTATCCAAACACCTTCTTTGCCGCCTGTGGCCGCAATGTACTAAACCTCGTTGTAGAGTCGCAAATCTCCGCTGGAACTCTTCCAACTTACCGCACTACCGCTCAAAAGGAACACAAAACCCGATTGCGATTTGTAATCATCTTTGCCGGTTTGGAAGCTTGCATCAGTGTAACCATTTACAACGAGCTCTTCCTCACCTCCGTAGACTAGGAACACATCCTTAGTTCTTCTCAAATACTTGAGGATGTTTTAATCGTTGTCCAGTGACTCTCACCGATCACCGCATATCTCGCCAGTAACACTTAGAGCATAGGAAACATCTGGCGAGTACATATCATAGCATACATGATAGATCCAATGGCGAAGCATATGGAATCTTACTCATGCGATCTCGCTCATCGGCTTGTCGAAGGACACCGAGTCTTGCCAAGATTTATGCCATGAGACATGGGCAAGAACCCTTTCTTTGCCTCCTCCATGTTGAACCGTTTCAACACTTTGTCAATGTAAGTACTGCGCTTAATCCTATTAGCCTTTTTGATCTATCTCTATAGATCTTAATACCTAAAATATATGCCGCTCCCTAAGTCCTTCATTGAGAAACTATTTTTCAAAGTGAGGTCTTAACGGACTCGAGCATAGGAATATCATTTCAATCAGCAAATATGTCATCTACATATAAGATTAGAAATACGAGTGAGCTCCCACTTGTCTTCTTGTAAACACAAGATTCTTCTTCGCTTTTGATGAAGTCAAACCCTTTGACTACATCATCAAAACGAATGTTCCAACTCCGAGATGCTTGCTTCAATCCATAAATGGATTTTTGAAGTTTGCATACTTTTCTAGCATTGTTTGATCGACAAAACCCTCGGGTTGTATCATATACACGCCCTCGGTTAAATTTCCATAAGGAAAGCCGCTTTGACATCCATCCGCCATATCTCATAGTCGAAATATGCAGCAATAGCTAGAATGATCCGTATTGATTTAAGCATCGCTACAAAGCAGAAAGTCTCATCGTAGTCAACTCCTTGAACTTGCTGAAAACCTTTATGCGACAAGTCGAGCTTTATGGATATGAACATTTCCATCCATATCAATCTTCCTTTTATAGATCCATTTGCACTCTATGGTTTTAACACCATCAAAGTGGTCAACCAAATTCCAAACTTGATTGTCTCCATGGATGCTATCTCGATCTCATGGCACTATGCCATTTCTCGAGTCCTGGTCCATCATTGCTTCCGTGATAGGTTGTAGGCTCATCATTGTCTAACAATAACATATCTCACGCATTGCGAGCCTTTCGACCTTCGTGGTGGTGGTGCTTCCTTTGCCATGGGTTCCTCAACTTGTTCTCGCCACATGGGCATCATTCGCCGAGTCTTCCCGATTGGTTCATCTTGAACTTCTTCAAGCTGCACCGTTCTTCCACTTGTCTCCTCGTTGAGAAACTCTTTCTCTAGGAAAACACCACTTGAGCGACAAACACTTTGCCCTCTAGTCGGTTGTAGAAGTAATATCCAAAGGTTTCCTCGGATATCCCATAAAATGCATTTATCCGACTTGGGTGTGAGCTTGTCCGATCAGAGTCGCTGACAAACGCCTCACATCCCCAAATCTTTAGAAAAGACAAATCGTGACTCTTCCTACCCATATCTCATATGGTGTCTTAACTACGGATTTAGACGGTACCTATTAAGTGTGAAAGCCATCGCTTTCTAGAGCGTAACCCCAAAAGGATAATGGTAACCGATCGGCTCATCATCGATCGAACCATGTCCAACAAGGTCCGATTACGCCGCTCGGATACCCTTTCTTTGAGGCGTTCCCAAGGTGTTAGTCAGGAACAATTCCGCAACTCTTCGGATGATTGCTAAATTCATGACTCAAATACTCGCCACCACGATCGATCGCAGAGCCTTAATTTTCTTGGCACGTTGATTTTCAACTTCATTATGGAACTCTTTGAACTTTTCAAAAGTTTCGACTTATGTTTCATTAAGTAGACATAGCCATATCTACTAAAATCATCGGTGAAAGTTATGAAGTAATGAAATCCACCTCTAGCGATGTTCTCATTGGTCCACATACATCGGTATGTATGATTTCCAACAAGTCCGACGCCTCTCAAAAGAACCTTTGAAAGGTGATTTGGTCATCTTACCAAGCAAACAAGCTTCACATGTCTCGATGATTCAAAATCAAACGGTTAGAAGACCATCGGCATGGAGCTTCTTCATGCGCTTTTCACTTATGTGTCCCAAACGACAATGCCAAACATAGGTGGGATTCAAATCATTAGGTCAAGTATTTTAGCATTTATGTTAAAGATAGGCGCATCATCAAGATTTAAAATAAATAACCCATTCACAATGGGCGCAAAGCCATAAACATTCCATTTTTAGAGATCAAACAACCATTGTCTTTACTTGCAAATGAATAACCATCTCTCATCAAACATGAGGGGATAAAATGTTTCGACTCATACTAGGAACATAATAACAATTATTCAATTCCATAATAAATCTTGAAGGAAGCCGGTTGCATGGTGCCGACGGTCAACGCAAGAACCCTTGCTTTATTTCCGACGCGAAAATCAACTTCACCTCTTGCGACTCCTCTACTTTATTAGCCCTGCATCGAGTTGCAAATGTGAGCAATCGATCCGTATCAAATACCCAAGAGTTAATAGGAGAATCTGCGAGAAAAATGTCTAAAACATTTATGACAAGTGTACCATGGGTGGAAGTCTTACTTCGACCTTCTTCTTGCATTCATCTGAATCCATGTACTTCTTGCGCTTTCTCTTCCAAAGGGCGCTTTACAATAGAAGCATACCGTCTCACTCCAGTCCAAAGATTAGGCTTAGGCGTTGGCTTCGAGATCATATCTTTAACCTTGCCCTTATTCTTTGGCCATGGCTTCTTACCCTTTTCTTGAAGCTAGACTTGTTCTCAGATACCATCACATGGCTAGGCCCCCAGCACACTTCTTAATGTCATTCTCTGCTTTTGAGCATCCCACAAAGCTCATTAAGGCCCTTATCCGCCCCATGCATATGGTAGTTCGAAATGAAATGCCCATAGCTAGGTGGAAGAGACGCTAAAATGAAATCGCTTGCCAACTCTTGGCCAATTGGAAAACCAAGTTTATCCAAAGTCCGATCAGAACCAACCATTTTGATCACATGTGGGCCTCATGGTGCACCTTCTGTTAACTTGCATTCCGAAAAGCCTTAGAGACATTGAACCGCTCGGTCCGGCCCGTGTCCGGAACATGTCCTAAGCGCTATGATCATATCATACGCCTCCGATCCTCAAACCGCTTTTGAAGGTCGTTCCATGCATGCAAGCATAAGACAAGCTAATCTCAAGAGAGTCATCACATGCTTTCTTGTAGGCATTTTTAACAAGAGAGACGCATTGTTAGCGAGTTCTTCGGGATTGGGGTGTCAGAATGTTTTCCTTTTATCCGCCCCGAGAACAATTCTCGGTTACTTGACCCACCAATAGTTTGTTCCATTTAATTTCTCTTTCTCAAGAATCGATCGCAAAGCAAAAGGTGTGCGTGGTTGCTAGATGCCATTGATCTACAATAGGAAATGCAAAATACTAAGACAAATAAAACCATGATAGAGTAAATCGATAAACAAATTTAATAGAATGTACTCCTACTAAAATCAACATCCCTCTCATTGATTCTTAGCGATTCAAGATCCGCAATTAACGAGTCTACTAGTGAGCTTTTGCATCACCGCTAGGAGACAAGGTAATCTGTAAGCAACACCTTACTAATCATATCTCTATATGACTCTTGTTGTTGGGTGACATCTCTATGCCCCTACCCAACCTTTATGCCCCAAGGCCCATAACCTTTATGATAACCTTGTTAAGTTCACTAATCCTTATGCATGTAAGTATCCGATACAAAACCCATCTAGTCAAGGAAAGTTGATGGTGCCCTAATTTTATAGACCCACCATCAATTTACAAGACATGGGATGGTGCAAAGTTTAATTGGGAGGGCATATGTTTAACTTAACATTTTGTGAGGAATCGCTATACTTCTACCATTCAAACATGCATAGGAGTAAAACAATAGGAATAGCATTCACACAGTTGTGACTCAGTATGGCCCATTTTCTCATGGTGATCTCCATCGCCATAGAATCTGTCCACCTTGATGATCTCCATCTCCATGGTTCATGTGTGCCATCCCTCCAAGTGATGTGTCCTCCGAGTACTACTATAAGCTATTACTCATAACAGCTAGTAATAAAATACATGGATACTAGGAATCATCACAAGTCGGCACGCAGTTTGTTAATACAATACTTTGACAACACAATAGCTCCAACCAGTATTGCCGCACTCCACTACACGCTGTGTCATGCAAATATTACAAACATGCATCACATACACATTAGGCCATACTGGTCACATACATCCCGCAAAAACAAGTTTATGCATAGAATCGCAATCCACTGGATAGGGGTCGAGGGGTTTCCGCAGGTTCGAAGGGCGCGCCGCGTATCTCCGGCGCCCAACTCATCGCTCCGATTCGACCAATTTGTATCGATCTTCGCATGCCGCAACCGGTTTTACGTGTCACCGTCTACCCGATGGCGAATCCGACCGGTAGGGGTATGTTGTTTCACGACCTTAGCAGCATGATCACGGTACATCGATTATTAATCTAGGTTCGATTCGATCAATCATATTGATCTTCACATGCCGCAACCGGTTTTACGTGTCACCGCTTCACCCCGATGGCGAATCCGACCGTAGGAGTATGTTGTTTCACGACCTTAGCATGATCACTAAAATGCACCAATCCATTACGTAACTATACAATCGATCACATCGATCATACCGATTTACATATCGCCATATGCAAATCACCGAACCTATAACATGACAAAGAATCGCTCGATACCATCAGAGGGAAACAGTAGGCTACACTAGCACAAATTAAAAATTCTACCCGTGAAACCAAGATCACTACGCTTATAGATCACGGTCTTACCACTAGACGCGCAGTGCGAAGTTGATGCAAAAGGCTTCGGGGTAGTGTAGTCGTACCAAGTTGATGCAAAGACGTCGGCGAGTAGTCGTGACTACTTCCTGCCTCGCCGTGGCGCCCCACGTGCATGCCTCCTTTCTTGCGGTTCGTCCCGCCACACGCATGCGCTTTCAAAGGTATCCACACGCACGGAGGAAGCGACGCCGACGCCGACTACTAGATCCGCGCGAGCGACTAGGGCGTGGGAGGGTGGCGCTGTGGTTTGGGGATGTCACGAAAAACTCAACCCTTAACCGTGCGCCGCTCTCCTTTTATAGACGCCCTTATAATGGGCTTCTACGAATAGAGGCCCATTAGGACTCAATGCCCGCCTAATTCGGATCCAATCCGAATTAGGCTTCACTTCAAGTGTGTGACTTATGGTTCACATATGTTTAGACATGACGCGAGTACACATACTTGGTCAATAGTTGGTAGCGCCTCTAGCAAGACGTGCAACTCCTAAACATACGTAAAGATCATATCGGACGAACCATCACAACGTTATGTACATGCCAATCCCTTTGCCTCACGATATTCGATCGAGCTCCAAGATGACCACTCTTTCTCGATCCCGTGATCCTAATCCCTTACTAGGTTAACTCTTAACCTTAAGTAGCATGGCCATGCATTTCTCGATCCGATCACTCGAGGCCCAGAGATATCTCTCTCGGTAGAGAGGGGCAAATCCCATCTCGACCGACCATGCCTCGCAAAGATGCTTCATGACAAACCCGAAAGCTACCTTTATAACTACCCAGTTACGGAGTAGCGTTTGATAGCTCCTAAGTAGGTCGATTCACATCTCAAGTACATGCGACAATCTTAGATCTAAGGACAAGGCGTACACATTGTGTAGAGAGAACCATAAGAATAATTACTATGTCTCATGTTGGGTCGGTCCAACCCCATGTTCTAAACATGTGTCCACATTATTGGTTTGACATCTCCATGTCTATGACCTGTGAAACATGGTCATCAACCGATACATGTGCTAATCCATCATTCACGTGTGTCCTCACATGAACTCCGACTAGGGACAACTTTAGAATAACCATACAAGTAAAGAGTTTCACAAACAAGTCACATACTTGTTAATCAACACAAAGGCAATATTCAATGAACATTTATTAAATCATGGATACAATGAAATATCATCATCAATATGATTGCCTCTAGGGCATATCTCCAACACCTAGCCCCCGAGCCACTTATCGTAAGCGACCCGTCAAAGTACATCGTCCACTGGTCGTGGGAATCGTAATGGGGATCTGAGCAGTTCAGATTTGTCCATTCGCGACAAAGTCCGCCAAGATCCGATTTAACAAATGTTCGGGACACGAAATGGATATCAAACGCCCAAGTTCGATCGACCACTTTGCCATGCGCCCCGCCGCTTCCCTATTCGGAGGATCGCTCCCAGGGAAACTCGCACGACACAAATAGTTTGTGCGTCGAAAATATCTCGTAGTTTCCTCAAGACATGAAGAGGGCATATAGAAGTTTTGAACCCGAGGGTAACGCCCCAGGTCCGTGCAAAACCTCACTTACGTAGTATTATGGTCGTTGTATGTTTTCACGTCTACGACCAGATCGCGCTTATTGCCCGTGGCGTGGCGACTAGGTAAACTAAGAGCGCTCTCCTAGCCGGAAACTAGAACAGAGCACTCGTAAGATACCTCTTGACTTCCTCAAAGGCTAAGTTAGCCTCTTCTCGACCACTAAACCTTCATGTTTCCTTAGAAGTTTGAAGAAAGGCGGTCCTTTTCTCCCGCCGTGCTATGAAACGACTTAACGCCGCCATGCATCCCGTGAGTTTCGACTTCTTTTTCGTGGTGGAGGCGATCTCGAGTGATGGCTTTGATCTTTTCGGATTTTCTTCAATTCCTCGCTCGAAACCAGAATCCAAGTAATTTTCATGAAGAGACCCCAACACACACTTCTCGGGATTCGCCAATTGGTGTTTTGAGATTGTCGAAAGTCTCCCGCAAGTCTATGATATGGTTGAGTCGTTTGGTGCTTTTTACGACTAGATCGTCAACATAGGCTTCAAGTTTCGCCTAGTTGAGGAGCAAAAGTCGCTTGCATCAAACGTTGAAAAGAAGCTCGGCATTTTTAGACCAAATGGCATTTTGACATAGCAAAATATCCCAAACGGTGTAATAAATGCGGTCTTTTCTTCATCTTCTCGATGCATACTAATCGATGATAACCGAGTATGCATCTAGAAAACTCAACATCTCACATCTGCAGAGAGTCAACCAAATGATTGATGCGAGGTAAAGGAAATCATCTTTTGGACAAGCTTTATTGAGATCGATGAAGTCTACGCACATACACCATTTGCCGTTAGACTTTCTAACCATTCTGAGGTTGGCCAACCACTGGGTGGTTGACTTCTCTTATAAAGCTCGCTTTAAGCAACTTGTCCAATCGACCTAATAGCATCTCGTCGATCGAGGCAAATCTCTACTTTTGTTTTACTGGGTAGTTTATCGTGTAGTAGAGCTAGCTTCGTGCTCGATCACATTCCCGGGGACTCCGGCATGTCGGATGCTTGCCACGCCAAGATATCGCGCTTGCCTAGAGGAAGGTGATGAGGCGTCTTCCTATTTGGGGTCGGAAGAATCCCCAATGCGAATCGCTTCGAGGGCTCCTCTGCGCCCGAGAACCTCTTTGACTTGGTCGTTCGGCTTAGATGCGACTTTAGGCTTCGACTTGCTAGTCGGTCGACTTTCATCTCGAGTTGGTAGTTGTCCAACCATCTCAAGGGAACGACGGCCGCAGAGTGCACCATCTTCTTGTCACAATGTATCGTGATCACCCCTTTGGGACTCGGCATCTTAAGACATTGGTACCATAGTGAGTAGCTATCAAGAATTTTGCCAAAGTAGGTCGTCCGAGTATGGCGTTATATGCCGATGTCGAAATCGACTACATCAAAGGAGACCTTTTCGTCACGAAATTGCTTGGTGATCCAAACGTTAAAGGAAGAGAAACTTGGCCAATGGGTTTGGCCGAAGACCCCGGTACAATTCCATGAAATGAATATCGTACCGGCCTTACCTTTGTCCTGTGTACCTGCATCTCGTCCAGGGTACTCGTAAACAGTATGTTTAGCGAGCTTCCACCATCAACTAAAACCCGATTGACTCGACAATTGTTGATGGTGGGTTCGACCACTATCGGAAATCGACCTGGTCTAGTCGAAGGGATCAGACAATCACCTTTCTCAAAAGCAAGGGTGACTTCCGACCACTTCGGTAATTTATTGACAAGGGGGGGTCGATTGTATTTACCTCACGTTCAACTGCTTTCAGCTGTCTCCGTGATTCGCATGCCGAAGATCCCCCATAGATGTGGTCAATGGTGTGTTGTGGGTCCTGGAACGGCATCTCCTCACCATCCGACTCCTTTTGTCCACTGGTTTGACCTACCTGTTCAAGAGTAGGAAGTGGCCCTTTGCCAGAATAATAGTCCTCGAGTTTCCGTAAGAAAACTCGGCGATTCTAAGATCATGCCCTTCTTTTTTATGAAAAGGACACCACCTTGGTTTGTCGTTTCTTCGATCTTGGCGTTTACCTTTACCCTGATCGGGATTTTTCTTGGGGTTGCGTGGCTCCTTATCGCTCACGGCTAGGACCTACTTAGAACCGCAATCGAGATTTTTGCCTTTTGCCTTGTTCTTAGATTTCCTAGCCTTTTATCTTTTTCTTACCACTTTCGCGCTTCCTTGGGGATGTCGTCTTTGAGATCGATAGTATTGTTCCATTCGCCGCTTCAAAGAAGATCGATATCTATCACCATCTCAAAGAGCTCGGCTGACGGTAGCAGGTGGATGTAAAGCGATGTCCTCTGTTATTCTTCTGCTACGGACTCCCTGCTTGAAAGCCCTGATCACAGACGAGTCAGAAACTTCCGGAATAGAATTTCAACTGATCAAGCGCTCGATGAATTGGCGTAGCGTTTCATGGTTGTTTTGCCTTATCCAGTGCAAGTCATCTTCCTTTCCTAGGCGATTGTAAGTGCCCCGAAAATTCGCTAACAATAGATCACAGAGGTGTTGCCACGAGTAGATCGATTCGAATGGCTGGTTTAAAAGCCACGATCGCGCCGATCCTTCGAGTACAGTCGGAAGGTAATTTGCCATGACATGCTCTCTCCTCCCGCAGCCTGGATAGTCAGAGTGTAGATTTGGAGGAACTCGATGGGGTTTTGAGTTCCATCGAATTTCTCCATGTTCGTTGGTCGAAATCGAGGCGGCCAACGAACCGCTCGAAGGTCAGGTGAGAACGCCCGACATCCCAAGATAACCTCTTGTCTTCTTTGCAAAAACGAGGGGTTAATGTCGCCGGATGATCGAACTCGTCGATACCCAGCCATGGGGGGACTAGGCCTACAATAGGTCTCAGCCTTACGAGGGAAATACTCCTCGTACCCCACTTGCCGTCGTGCGTCTTGTCGCCGAAGTGGTGAAAGATCACCTCTCCCATGGGCTTGTGGCATTTTCCTCATGTCGAGAGAACGACGTGAGGGAGAGTCGTGCCGCCTTCTATGCGATGAGTTTTTTGAACGACTAGCAGAAGAAGTAGCCGTACTATTACAACTTCTTGGTTGTGGTCGACGCAGTCGCTCGAGTTTGGCCATCGTGTTACGAAGTCTTTGCGTGATCTCCTCTGCAAAGAGGTCATAACTTGGTGCTCGAGCGAGTTCTTGGGTCGAGTTTTCCAGCAAATCATTGATGTGCTAGAGCTCTTGAGCTTCCTCCGACTGGAAATAAGCGCGCTCGGGAAGGTTCTTCTGAGCCACTATTCTTTTCCGTCGGGTTGCCTCAGAATGGTCTGTTTCATACCCCTGAGCTTGCTTTAATGGAGTGCGAGAACGTTGAGGATGTCCCGCACGTTCATTAAAGTGTTTGTTTCGTTCGCCAGCTGTGGTGTCCTTGCCATTACGACGAGGCGGTGTAGAGTATGCTCGGCGGGAAGCATGTTCAATCCTCTTCCGGGAGAACGATCCTCATCGAGAGGAAGGACAAAGACCTCCCGTGGATGACCTCTACTTGTGCTCGAGACCTCCTCACTTGACGAGCGGTCGGCGACACCATCCGCGACTTGGAGTAAACCTCCGGTGGGGAACTCCGGTTATAACTGCTCTCGTCTGCGGTAGGTCCCGCGGTCGGGATGGTTGGATTTGGATGAACAACATGTTCGATCCTCTTCGCTGAAGCACTCGAGAGAGAGGACCATCAGATGTCGATGGAGCTCCGGAATGATGGCCTCCAGAACTTGTCTTGCCAGATCGTACTGCGTTGGGGGGACTCGAACACTTGGAGGAAAAACTCTTGTCGTGTTGCGAGTTTGCCCCCGAGACAGGCCTGTTGCTGGTCGGGTTGATCCTTGCCTCCCGAGGAAATTGATCCCTCGGCTGGGCGTACTTTCGTGGGGGATAAGAATCCCTCCTCGACTCCGGTGGTAATGCTGTCTCCGAGAGCTAATAGAAGATCTCCAGAGGCGGCAACACCGTCGGAAGATTCGATACTCGGTTCAGTAGTCGAAACCGCATCCATGTCGACGTCACAGAATCGCCAAGTCGAACCAATTCTCCTCGCTCCATTCTCCCGCCATGGTAGCATCAAAGAGAAAAGAAAGAATCGTTGACAAGGAATTACCGAAGATCCCCACGGTGGTGCCAACCGCCGGTGTTTAGAACCGATCTTACGTAAAGATTGTTTGATTCGGGGTCTCCACAATTAATCACGCAGACGAAGGAGACACGGGGATTTTATACGTGTTCGGGCCTTCTGATGAGGATAATAACCCTACTCTGTATCTTGTATTTGCCTCCGGATTACAATCGATCAAGGTTTTCCTAATCGCCTTCCAGAAAGGCTCTCTCTGTCCCCAAAGGGTCCTCCCTACTATCTCTAAAGGACACCTATTTATACTAAGCGCTGGTGGACGCCGCTCCGAGCTAATTAGTCGCTCATTATTGCGTAATAATGAGAGTAATTACCGAGTAGTAACCTCCCATGCCGTCAAACGGTTATCGTAGATAGTGGGAATTATCGATAGTTATGTCAAAATATAATCGTGTATTTTGACTGTTTGGATCCTCACTAATTAGTGAATCTTCTGACGGGTGGGTCCAGTAAATCGTGAGGAATTTGTAGCAGAGCTAGTCGTAGAAAGACTTACGAACAGACGTAGTCGTAATGATTATACCATAGTCGTAGAAGAACTTACGACTAGGGGGTAGTCGTAACGATTATACCATAGTCGTGGAAGATCTTACAACTAGGGGGTAGTCATAGGATAACCTACGACTTCCTGACTCGTTCTTCCCTTATAATATTCAAGGGGTATGCTTTGTGACGTCTTATTTCCTGATTAATAAATGAGGATTATTTAGATCCTCGTCAAGCCTACTGAAAACCACGAGCAACAAGACAAGTTTTATAGCACTCCATTGAGCTATCAAACTTGGTCTTGATCTTATACACCCAATTACACGTAATGAGAACAACTTGAGCAGGTAGAGGAATAAAGATCCCAACTACCAGTATACCCTAATGCTGCAAGCTCGTCAAACATGGCCAGCTGCCACTTAGGAATGCTCACTGCCTCTTGATAAGTACTAAGGTCTTATACAATACCAGTAGTAGAAAAACCATATTGATCAGGAGCATCTTAGTACCACGATCATGAAGATTATACCTAGGAGTAGCGGTAAGTGACCGATTGTCAGAATGAGCATCAATATAGTACTGGCCGAAACATCAGAAAGAGCATAAGTGGATGCATGGTTGAGACTCGAAAGAAACTCTAGGTCAGCGACTATAGTGATAAGGAAAAGGGGACACAAGCGGAACTAGAGGTGGCGTGGATAGCAACGTATCAGAAGAAGACAGAACAGCAGAAGGTGACAATGATGTATCAGGAGAAGACAAAACAAAGGACTGTAAAGGTGTCTCGATGGTAGATATATTGGATGGTGGAATAGGAGGAAGATAGAGAAATGAGATGGAGTCTATGGAAGACGAAGTCCTAGGAGTGGAGGAGTAGAAATAAGGTCGATCCTCCACAAAAGTGACATCCAAAGAGATACAAATACGATGAGCAGAGGGATCATAGCAACCATATCCCTTATGCTAAAGTCTGTACCCAAGGAAGACACATTCAACTAATTGAGTAGCCAGCTTAGCATGCTCCCAAGGTGCCAAGAGAACATAGCAGGTACATCAAAGAACACATACATGATCATAGCCAGGAGGAGAGCCAAAAAAACCTCCCTGGGACACTTTCCCTAAAGACGAGAGGATGACTCAATATTGATAAGATAAACAGCCGAGATAGTCTCTGCCCAGAAATGAGAAGGATCAAAGGAAGCAATCAGAAGAGTGCGAGCAGTCTTAATGATGTGACAGTGCTTACGCTGTGCGACATCGTTCTGAGGATGAGCACCAGGACAAGACAACTGGGAAGAGTACCCTCTAATGAGAGAAACTGACGGAAGGCTAATCAGATGCTGCTGAGATGGACTTAAATGGTATAAAAGCTTATAAACTTGACGCTCTTAAATCTGTTCGAAAGACTAATGAGGCAAGAAATCTTGGCGTGGCAGATAATCACGCTGAAGAAATTGAGATAATGACGAAAGATTCTGATTCTTGCCGTACTACAGTTGATACCGGGGTTACTAGTGCAGGTGAAGACAGCTCGGCTACAACAGTTATGCAGACAGGTAAGGAGCATGTAATTTTTACTCAAGATTTCCCTCCATTTTTCTTCATTATGTCAACATTATAATTTTATACCGTATGCTTCATGGGACCCTTCTCTCCTTTTTTCACTTGATAGGATCACATGGACATTTAGGAATCCTTTGAGTACTACTAGTTTGGAGTAAGGAACAAAGCCTGAATTTTGTAGACACTAACCTAAACTCTTTTCAGTATTATCTGAAGTAACGAGCAAAAAAACTCCCGTCTCCTCCTCTCCTCCTAAAAACCCTAGCCACCACCAAACAAGCCCCCCTATCCTCCTCCCTTCCTCCTCGCTACAGCCATTGACGGTCGCCGATCGGCCAACGGCGGCGGCAGGGCTTCTTCTTCTTGGTGGTGGCGCTTGATCTGCATTGCGCTCCCGATGCTTGACGTCTGTCTGCCGATTTCTAATGGTGTGGACTTTCATCTTCGAGCGTGGCTATCGAGGGCCCTTCTCCGCTGGCTTCTTTCAACGGCGCGGCTTTGTTGATGGCATGATGACGGAGGTGGCGCGGTGCAGATCTAGATTTGGCGCAATTGGTAGAGATCACAACGACTTGGTGGTGGTGGCTTGTGCGGCACTCGACTCCTCCCTAGTGGACGGTTGTTAATCGGCTGACACGTGGGCTGCAGTGGGCGTTACCTTCCTTTGGTGCTGGCGGCGGTTGGCCGTTGGGATGATGCGGACGTCGTTTTGGCGATCTAGCCTTCATTGGTTGGATCCAGCGATGAGGTCGTGTTGTGGCGTGGTCTTGGAGCGCTGGTACATTCGATCCAGGGTGAAAACTCTTGATTTGGCATTCGCTGGTTGGATCCGGCAACGACGTCGACCCGAGTGGCGTTACCTTTTTGAAGATGTTGCTTTGGAGAACCGGTACCTGAGCTCCGGAGTGAAAACTCCTGATCTGACTTTTGCTGGTTGGATCCGACGACGACGACGTGAGTCGTATCCCTTCTTGGAGGCGTCGCTACGGAGTTGGCCCATCATCACATCTTTGCAGCGTAGCTGCTATTTGTATGACAATTTGTTTGTCATTGTTGGCTTTTGGCTGTTTTTTCTTTTAAGTTTTTAGCTGATGGTAGTGTAATGGCTGTGTGTATCCTTAGTTGGTGCAGAGGCCGGGAGTTATACTTCCATTATCTAAAAAAAATCTGAAGTAACAGCTTTTATATCTTTTTGAAGACTGCACAGTTTGGAGACTAGAACAATCTTGATGGAGTATTTTTTTCTCCTAATATTACATATGCAGCCGCTGAGTCGCACCTTAATTAGATGGTGTTCTTAACCTTGATTCAGAAATTGAATAGTTTCTTTTGTAAGAGGACCGAAAACCAGATTCCAAAAGATATGTTAGCAAGGCAGAGCTCAGGAAAAACGCAAGGCGAATGAGGAATGGACTAGGAAGAAATAATTGCTCTGGTGCTAGAGTTAAAGGGTTTTTTACCCAATAGCTTTGACAATTTCCTTCTTGATACTCCATGTTCTGCACTTGGCTTGAGTCCTCGGCTCTTTGTTGGCGAGGTATGCTACTACTATACCTAATTTATATGCCTGTACCGGAGGAATGTGCAGGGGTCCTTTTTCCCCTATCCATTCTTCGACGACTACTTGCTAATATTTGTTTAGTAATAGTAAGAACTAATAAATAAGCAACTCTTTTATTCACTTCTTACTGAAAACTACCACTGGTTCACACCCATTTCCCCCCAACTCCTCCCCTCTTTGGTTTCTTTTGCTAAATATTTACTCTAAAAGTTCATTCTTAAGAAAAACATGAGTCCTGTCGATATTTTAAAGTTTATGAGATGGCTAAATTATTTTTGTAATGCAATTGTTGCATATAGAATTTTGTTGACTATTTCAGCGAATATTGCATCTGTAAAAAAGAGCTTTTATCAATTAAAATTGTTAAAGATCTACTTGCATCTTGTAATGACTCAGGAAAGACTTAACCATGGCACTTGCAATTAATGTTTAATTTAGCGAAGACTAGTTACGAAGATAATTAAAGATTTTGTTGATACTAGTTACGAAGATAATTCAAGGAATATCAGAAGAATGATGTTTTTCAAGTAAAAATATTGGTACTAGTTTAGATATTTGTTTCTTAGCGATAGGCAACCCTTTGTACCATAAGAAAAAAAATTGTATTACATACAGAATGCAGACTTAGAATAAGGAAATAGAAGGTGGGCAAGTTATTTTATATATCATCCTTAATAAAATGGGTAAACTTTGTCAGTTTTTGTAGTTATGGTTCTTCTTGCATAAATGAAAACTTTGGAACATGTTTGAGACGTGACTTGGTCAGGTTTATAACTTGTAATTGATGGTCAATGCTGTATGTATTCTGAGTTCATAATTGAGCAAGTATGTATTGTGGCTACTGCTATGTTCCAAATGCTATATGAGGTGATGTGATTTCCATTTACATACTTGACAGAGCTGAAATTACAGATTTCAATATGTTTATGAAAATTATTTTTGGAACTGTTGATTCAGACCTTCATTGTCCTTTTTATTACTATGGTGATTGTAGAGGAGTGCAACTCTCCCAGTCCCTCGATTTGGATTGCCTCTTAATGTTAAATTGTATGTCTTAGTTACCAATTCTGGAAACAACCTATGATGCAAACAGTTATCCTTGAAATACTTTTTGGATTTAACAATCTGTCTCCTATGTTGTAATATTCAAACTATTATAGTTTCATTTGGGCTTGTATATCTTCAGTAACTATCTCCTGGATCATGACTAGTGGTGGTCAAACGGGTGGCACGACCCGTTTAGGCACGACCCATTCTAGCCCGCGAACTAAACGGGCCATGCCGTGCCAGCCCACGTGCTAGCGAGGCAGCTCAGGTATGACCCGAGCCCGTTTAGCCAGACGGGCTAATTCCGGCCCACTTAACCCGTTAGGTCTGAAAATCCAAAAAAAATCAGAAAAATATGTAGAATTCAGAAATACATATGAAAATTATAAAAATGAGACAAACATATTGAAAATGTAATAAAGAATTTTATTAATGTTCAAATGACTGCCTCGTTAAAATCTTTGTTATTTAACCCATAAGACATGAAAACTTGAAAAAAAAATGTAAAACAAATCCTAGAAAAAATATATAATTTTTTGAAAACCAAAATAAATTTATATATACTTATAAAATGAACTATATAAATTAAAAACTACAAAATAAAACCATATAAGTATTAAAAATGAAAATAAAATATCACACACACACACACACACACATTACACATTATATATATATATATATATATATATATATATATATATATATATATATATATATATATATATATATATGTGTGTGTGTAATAAATGAGCCTAACGGTCATGCGAGGTAGTAATTAAACTGAGGATTAATTACCTGTGTAATTAATTAATTAACTAGCAGTACGAGGAAAGTCCCTACCGTGGCGTAGACAATGATTAATTAACCCATGGTGCGGACAAAGATTAATTAATTAAACCCGTGTAATTAATTACATGGTAGGGGTTAATTAATTACGACTAAATAATTACACGGTGGGGATTAATTAAGTAACCTGTGTAATTAATTAGTCATAATTAATTAGTTATAATTATTTAGTCATAATTAATTAGTTATAATTATTTAGTCGTAATTAATTGGTCGAAATTAATTTAGTCATAATTAATTAGTCCTAATCAATTTAGTCGTGGTTAATTAGTCGTAATTAATTTAGTCATAACTAATTATTCATAATTAATTAGTAGTAGTTAGTTAGTCATTATTAATTAGTCGTAATTAATTAGTCATAATTAGTTAGTCCTAATTATTTAGTCATAATCAATTTAATCGTAATTAATTAGCAGTACGAGGGAAGTCCTCTCACCTAGCGCGTGGACGAGGGAAGTCCCCTCTCCAAGAGAGGGGATGAGGGGTTCGAGCACCTATGTTGCAGATGAGGACACATGTTGCTTGCCGGTTAGTCTGTGATGCTATTTTTGAGTTTGATCTCTGGAGGAGGCTAGATTTGCTATTTTCCGTGCAAACAGTGCCATTTAAGCCAAAAAAAAACATTTTCTACATTTCCAACACCGTTTTCATTGGTTTTTTTTTTTTGAGATTTGATCATTTGCCACTACCAAACATGTTATAGACACATAAAGTGATAAATCTTGAATTACATATCTTTGGAGTGGCAAATAATCAAATATTCCTTTTTTTCAGCACCCGACAGCGGGAGGGCCTGGTATTATTGGTTCGTGTGAGATGTTCAATAAGACATATGCTGAGTAAGATTCTCATTATATATTTGTTGGAATTTGGCATCTGAACTTCTTATCCATATTATGTCGTGGCTTGCCCATTTCATTGTATTTGGAACACTTGATTATGCCATAATTTGGGACAACTTGGATACAGTAAGATATGGTCCTTTTGGCACCGCATCACGAACTAACATTGTTCCTTTTGAAGGTACTAATAACACGATAAATTGATAAGCGTTTTTGGGCATCAGCAATCTGCTGTGCTTGTACATATGACATATTGCTGGCAAAATGGGTTGGTGACTTGGTGGGTAAATGAAACTATTGCACAAGGCTTCTTTTATAATCCTTGCTTTATTGGGGGCAAGTAACTCGGTAATACTATAGAGATTTTTCCTCAATTATATTAGCAATTTATTCGTTAGGACCTAGGAGTTATGAATTGTTCAGAATGTAATGATTAATGTGGCACACTTTGTTTTTTTTTTTTTTTGCGAATCACCCCGTACAACACATAAACGCTCACACACACGCACACCACCACACGCACGCACTCACACACACGACGCCATGTAGACCGGACGAGCTACGCGCTTCCACCAAAAAAATCCTCCTTAATAAGACACACAAAGCCAAACCTAGGGTTTGAACCTAGTAGGCTAGGGGTACATCCACCTCCACTAGCCACCCAAGTAAAACTTGGTTCTTATGTGACACACTTTGCTGAATGAACTATACCTTGTATGTTATCATGTGTGATATAATCATATAATTACTCATGAAACTATGTTCTTTTTCAAATATGGCTTACTAAACGTTGTCCTTAAAACTCTCAAAAAAAAAAAAACTTACAGGGAATGGTTGACGGAGCATGAAGCAGAACTTGTCCAGAGCTTTGATCCATCATCGTCACTCGATACGATTGGTTTCTTCATTGCAAAATTTGACGTTGGGCAGAAATTAAGAGGACTGAACAAAACGGATAGTAAATGTTTTGAACATCCTATTTCAGATGCTAGATCTCTGTGACTTCTGTTACACGACATCTCGACTTGCTACCATTAAATCATGCCCGCCCACCGAAGGAAACCAATATCCACGGAGTGGCCTACAGATACTGTCCCAGCTAACAACATTCTTAGGAATGCTGTGGAGTTGGTCTTGATGGGCCTTAGCGTATTTCCTCAATCTGGAGAGGTGATTCTATAACTGCCATTATTAGGAATGTTCTTATCGGTTTATGTGAAACGAGAATGACAACATTTTTCTACGATTGCAAACCTATTTTATAATCCGAATTATCCATCCTGAGATACTTGGCTGCTATGTGTTTTGACGATCTTGAACCGACATTTATAGGCTTTGTTTGGGGAGCTTTAAGTCGGCTTCGGCTTCAGAAAAGCCGAAAGCTCCCTAAATGGGCTAGCTTCTCATTAGTTTATCAAGTAAGTCAAAGCCAAAGCACAACCAAAACCCGAAGCATCTCCCCCACCAACTTTTCGGGTTTATTGCGGAAGGGATATACCTGTTTGCCATTCAAACTTCAAGAAAATTACCAACCAAATAGCACTCCTTAAATACCCAACCGGTTCCATCTCCTTCCCCACCCGTACCCCCATTCTGTCCCGGCCCCTTGCCGCCCCAAGCCCAAGTTCAACGTGCCACTGCCTCCTACCCCAAGCCTGACGTGTCGTCGTCGCCTCCCCGAGTCACGCGACGTCGCCTCCTCCTCGTCCACGTGCGCCGCTTGGCCTCCACGCTAGAGCCACGCCGCTCGGCCTCTACACCCTCGCCTTCACCTTTGGTTGCCGCCAATAGTTCCTACACCCCTATCTTCGCCTGGGAGGGCAGCGCTATCACTTCTCTTCGGTCGACGTTGCCACCTCCCCGTCCCGGCAGCCGCTGCGTACCTCCGTTCCCAGTGATGGTCGGCTGCCACCGCCACATCCCTTCTAGTGTTCTGTGTATTTTTGGTAAATTTTTTTAAATGGCAAATTTGTGAAGTGTTTCAAATTTTGTGTAAATTGTATTATAAATTGTAATATGATTTCATGGAAAAAAAAGATGCAGATGTATCAAATCCAAAATGAATGGGTATTTCATTGTAAAGAAATTATGTCGTTTAATCAATTCTTCTGCATTTTTTTATATATATTTACACTAAATCAGCACACAAACATGCCATTGGAACTCTCAGGGGTATTTCAGGTATTTCAAAATTCATCGACAGCTGCTGAAGCGGGCCAACGAGCCCAACAAAAAGTCAGACTTCCAAATGATCTCTCAAGAAAAGCTACAACCATCAACTACAACTGTTTTTCAGCCTGAAAGCCAAAAACAACTTATGTAAAAAACAACAGCTCCCCCCAAACAGGGCCATAGTTCACTGCTCTACTTAGGGATGCTATTTTTTGTTCCGATTCGAATTCGATATTATCTGTATTTGTATATGGAAAATTTCATGGGATATGGATTAGAATATGGGAATATCAATAGAAAATCTGGTATATATCCGTATTTGATAGGATATCCGATAATCAACAAAATAGATATCCTATAGAACATAAAAAAGGAATATAGAAACATTAATATCCTTTAATATTATCTATATTTTTTCTAGTCATTGAACTAGTATATAATCTGGATATATATCCGTCGGCCCAGCCCAAATCACACACAGAGACACGCGGAGCTTTCTCTGTTTCCATCTTGTCCTTTTTGCCTTCTCTGTCGGTCTCCATCTCTCCGACTCTGGACTCTGTCCACCTCCCTTCGTCTCCTCCCGATTCGCCCCCCCTTCAGTTCAGGCACGGCGGCTCCGGCGGCGAATCCCACGCCCCCACAGCGGTGGATCCAACCAGGCTACTGCCAGTTTTCTTGGTAATCCTACTATCTCTTCGTCGATTTATTTCTTCACCTTTCCCTAATCTGCGTCGTGCCGTGCTGTGTGATGTCCAAATCGGACGTGTTCTGTCCAAATTTCCGTGGATTGTTTGTTTGTCGCCGCCAAATTCTTGGAATATCTAGCATCAACAAGATCCTGGACTTGCTATGCATCAATTTATCACATGTACATTAATCTAGTCTCTGGCTCCTTTTTCTAATTTTTGCATTTATGTTTTCAGGTGAATAGATCTTGCCTCATGGCGAAGCAGTCCTACGCGACGAGCAGCCTCGTGCTTGGATACGCTTTGTGCTCCAGCTTGCTGGCGATCATCAACAAGTACGCCATCACCAAGTTCAGCTACCCTGGCCTCCTGACTGCCCTGCAGTACTTGACATCCGTGGCCGGGGTTTGGACCCTGGGGAAGCTCGGTTTCCTATACCATGATCCCTTCAACCTCCAGACTGCCAAGAAGTTTGCGCCAGCAGCTTTGGTCTTCTACCTTGCCATATTCACCAACACCCATCTCCTGAAGCATGCCAATGTCGACACCTTTATAGTGTTCAGGTCACTGACGCCGCTTCTGGTTGCTATCGCCGACACCTCCTTCCGGAAGCAGCCATGCCCTTCCAAGCTCACATTCTTATCCCTTGTGATTATTTTGGGAGGCGCGGTTGGATATGTGATGACAGATTCAGCGTTTACCCTCACAGCCTACTCGTGGGCAGTTGCTTATCTCGTGACTATAACTACTGAGATGGTGTACATAAAGCACATGGTGACCAACTTGGGGCTGAACACGTGGGGTTTTGTGCTCTACAACAATCTTCTTTCGTTGATAATGGCACCCGTGTTTTGGTTTTTGACAGGGGAGCACTTGTCAGTCCTTAGAGCCATTGAATCAAGGGGACAAAGTTGGTTTGAAATTGATGCCTTTGTTGCAGTGTCCTTGTCCTGTGTGTTTGGGTTGCTCATTAGCTTCTTTGGTTTTGCGGCAAGGAAAGCAGTCTCTGCCACAGCATTTACAGTGACCGGGGTGGTCAATAAGTTCCTCACAGTTGCAATCAATGTTATGATCTGGGATAACCATGCGAGCACATTTGGTTTGGTTTGCTTGCTCTTCACTCTGGCTGGTGGAGTACTCTATCAGCAGTCAGTTACAACAAAAGGGAGCTCTCCAGTGCAGCGTGAGGCGGTAGCTAAGCTAGGCAGGGGTGATGATGATGGAACTGAGTTAGATGAGGAGAAACTAAGCTTAATTTCGTCTCCTAAGGATTCCCGTGTCTGAAGTACATGCTTTTCAGCAGATATCCAGTTTTGTTCTTTTGTCTGGAATAGGCATCGAGTGCTTGAAGATTTCTTATAATCATATAGTATATGAAATTTAAGAGGTAGTATTGTTGTTGTAGAAGGAATTTTGGCCTGTGCTCACATTACAGGTTACATGGTTATTCTAAAATTATTTGCGTTCCTTTGCTCTATTTACGGTTGTTTATGAAATTATTAATGTGTTTTTATAGAATCACTTGCCTTCTTCATGAACGTATCATTATTCATTAATATCTGTATTTCCATTTTCTAGAGGTGTTTCCTGTTGTTTATGGGAGCGGTAGTGCTACATTAATTATTTGTAGCAAAACCCCCTCAACAATTTGCAGCAGTAACGATGAATCATTTCCAGTGTAGAAACCTGAACCTCAAGCTGAAAGTGTGAGATATGTTTATGGTAATATAAAATCGTAATGCTAATGTAATAATTTTCTTTTACAGTGGTAATGTAATGCTGTTCTTTATGTTTAGCAGCTTCTTGGGTCGACATCTTTCTGACATTGTATACCTGGAGTGACGATATACCGCCTTTCTGACATTATATATGCTTAGCAGTAATGTTTAATTTCACGGCTCTACTATTTCAGCAATTGTAGTTCCCATATGCACTGCTATGTTTAGTTTTAATGGCAAGTAGGCAATGTTTTGGTCTCACAGTTGATCATGCGAAGTCCCATAACTGATCACAAATTCACAAGTACATATGAACTTCCTCTCTCTGGTTGGCGTAAACCATCTCAACCAAGTAGTTCTGAACACTATCAGCTGACCACTCAATTGAAACACGTTTTGTCTCTAGATTTCAGCGAATTGATGTATGTATTCTGCATTTTTCACCAGACAGTACAAGGATATGCCATATTTTACTAAAATTCAATTTGAATAAGGAAACGACGCACTTGCTTTTTATAAATTCGTAATTTTGGTAAACAGAAAGTCGTGTTTGACATTCCATGGCAAGATAAACAAGACATGACATTCCATGGCAAGATAAACAAGACAATCTACAGAAGAAAACACTTTGTGTTCTATGCGTGTGGATACATAGATTCATCATCATGCCAGTGTCTAAGATTACATAAAAGATGCTGATCGTTGATAGTTTATCAGCTAAATTTTTTGTTCTACGATTTTAACAATGGTTCAAGGCTTCAGCCTGATTCTCAATTGGGTATTGGCTCAAGAAGTTCTCTAGAACAAAAGAACAAGAAAGAAAGATGCAGCTGAGGTCAAGCAAATCCTGGTCAGGCCACAAAGGAACATCTTCGGGATGTAAGGGATTCATCATTCAGCCTGTTGTCAACCTATTCCTCTAGTCCTCTGTTGGTTTCAGGATTAATTAAATCCCATAAACCACGGGGCCTCCTGAGTCCTGAGCATACCACACTTCAACCAAAATTTCAGATTCCACCGGTACGCAATTTCCTTTTCCACCTTGTACATGACATGCGTATATACTTCAGATGATTTGAGTGTGTTTGTTCTTGTTTGTTCTTGTTCTGTTCCTCAAGCAATGGCAGACTCAACTGAGCTACAAGAGCCAAGAACTTCGCAAATCGGGGATATTTATAAAATTTGGGTGTAAATACTATAAAGTACGGATTACACAAAGTTCAATATTAGCATGTAAATTCATGATTCTAACAGAAATATGAAGCAATCGGAAGAATACTCCAGTAACTTGTTGGACCCGAAACTGAGTCATCTGTGAAAGTACTATGCTATTCCCTGGATCAGTAGATAGCACCCACAGATACATCGTTGAATCAATTCATACAAGTCGTAAGTCCAAACTATTCAATATATTACAGACATCAGAGTGACATAGACCACGTCAGGTCAAGTTTTTACATAAGAGTTGAACAAGCCAAACGATTACATTACAAAAGAGCAGCGGAACTTGTAGGTTTCGACCAATTGGTCGAGAGCTATAGCAGAAGCAAAAGGGACGGAGCACCACTCTGCACAGGCAAGCGACACAAAGTTCAATATTAGCATGTAATTTCAGGATTCTAACAGAAATATGAAGCAATCGGAAGAATACTCCAGTAACTCCACTCAAGAATGTCACACTGGCCTTCTTTATTTAATTTGCGTATATATAGTCTCTTTATTAACACGGATGGTTGCGTTCTGGCTGATACAGAGGCCATTACTACTAAAACTAACAGGCCGTGGATTACGTGCCCTCTCGCTCTGTCCACGTCGCCTTAAAAAAATGCAGCCGTCCGATCGCCTCGGGAGGGCTGGGATCACGCCAGCGATTGGTGCGTTTCTCGTGCGGCCGGTGCGACGCGCATCCTTCGTGCCGCGCCTGCGCGAGCGCCTCTCTCTCGCTCGTGTGTGGCCGTTCCCTTATCCCCTCTTGCGCTGTATCCCCAGCTGTCTCTCTTCTCACTGCTTCTCTCCAACTTTTTCCTCCCGTGTCCTCGCTGGCTCCGTCCCGTGCGCCGCTCCTCCCCCCGCTCCGCTCCCCTGATCCCCTCCGCCTCCTGGCCCCTCCCTCTTCCTTTCCCGCTGCCCGCTGGGTTTCCCCCGCCGCCGCTGCTCGCTCCGTCTTCCCCGCTCCTCCGCCGCCGCCCCCTCGGTCTCCCTCTCTCGCGTCCTCTCCGACTCCTGCCTCCTCTCTCTCCCTTCTCCGCCTCCATCCCTTTCCACCCGCCGCCCCTACCTCTCCCTCCCCCGCCGCATCGTCCTCCGTCCTCCTCATGTTGGTGGAGGGCCTCAGCCGGAGGTGCCGAGATAGGGCTGGAGCGCGGAGCGGTGGTGGCCGGCTCTGAGGCCGGGCCAGCGGGGTGGCAGGTCTTCTTCCCCTTCCGGAGCGCGGAGCGGCGGCGGCCGGCTCTGAGGTCGGGCCAGCGGGGTGGCAGGTCTTCTTCCCCTTCCTCCCCCTTCGCGTCTCGTCCCTGCCTCCACCGCAAGTCCTCCCTCCAGCGCTGCGCGGCCGCAGCCTTCTCCCTCTCCGACTCCGCTTCCCCTCACTCTCCCTTCTCCGCCTCCCTACCTCTCCACCTACCGCCCCTTGCCTCGCCCTCCCCCGCCGCATCTAGAGCCCATGTCTGCTCCTTCGCCTTCTGTCTTGCGCCGTTTGGCTCTGATCAGTAGGTAGCAAGTTTCGACGATTTGTTTATCTGTTATACGATCGTTCGCTTTGGCTGGAAATGCGTCGATTTCGAGTTCTGAAAGAACCTACCATGTTTCTTATATTGATCTTGACTTGATTTGTGTATATACTCGGTTGGCAGTGTTTAGCTCTCATCAGTAGGCGAGCGCTTTTCTTCCTATCTTCTAGGAAGCATACTGTTACTAGCTTGCTGTGTGATTTTCCCATAGTCTGATTTGGGTTACTGCTGCCAGATGACGTTGCGGTCTCCTCGAACTAATACTGCATTCCAGGAGATCTTCTCTCTGCCATCAGAAGAATTTCTCATCAGCAGTTTCACCTGCTACTTGAAGTGGAAATCGCCTACACAGGTGCTCTTCAGATTGCGACCTACACATATGCTTAGATTGTATAGTTTTAAAATTTTGCACTCCTTATTTATTTATTCTCATGAAAGAAAGCTGAATCTGATAAGAAAGTTTCAGTAGTTCGCTATCTTGTTTGGGTGTTTGCACTTTATTTCAACTATGAACGTCTCACTTTGCCACTACCAAACATATGTATTCAAATTTAGAGTAAAGTTTAGAACATTTTTTCATGCAAGTACTGCATGTCTACATGTGTGATTTCAAATAGCAAACAAACACAAGATCATTTTTTCATGCAAGTATTGCATGTCTGCATGTGTGATTTCAAATAGCAAACAAACAGAAGATGGAAGCGTATCAAGTTCTTCCTATGGAACCGGAGTTAAATGTTGGTATCCTGTTAGATTGCTTTTGGTTGAACTCTTAGATATTACATTCGTGCATCCCCATTGGTTATGACCTCTGAATAACTCACTAAATGTTCAGTCATTTTACAAAGATCCTTTGGACTTTACTACTTTTAATTTCAGGGCCATCTTTTCTTATCTCCAATAACAATTGGGTGTTATTCAAGCATGTTTTGGCCGAAAAACCATTTTTTTCTTTCTATGGGAGGAGATCAAGACATACAGCAATACCTCGTCGCTATCATCGTGGAGTCCATCTTGTAATAACTCTTCACAGAGGTAGAGGCATGGATGCAAAACATGGTGCAAAGAGCATGGAGAATGGAAAGCTAAGTTTTGTCTGCAGCCTTTTGCATCATTTAGAGTAGCCAATACATAAATCTCCACCTTCCTAAAATACTAGAAAGTACTTAAGTTTTCCTTTAGCTCCACTAAAACAAACCACTTAAAGGGTTTTTCCTGTTGCAACCACTTAAAGGTTTTTCCTATTACAGCAGCCTGTTAAAACCATCAAAGAATATCTCAGATCAATCGCATAGTGTCTTGAAATCCCCTTTTGCATGGCATGTATGGTTCTTGACATTTTTTCTCTTGCCAGAATAGACAATTTTTTTTGTGCTCCACAGGACAATAAAGGCGTTATGGAAAGCAATACCTTTGAACACCAAGTTTAAAGTTCAGATTGCTGAAGAACAGTCCCAAAAAAATACTCTTCAAAGTGAGGACAGTGGAATTTTTTTTGGTGTTGAGGATGCCGAGAACCTTCAGATAAGTGAGGTTTACTCCTCAGTCATTTCTGCCAATGTTAGTCCACTTGAATTTTACAGACCATGACACTATAAATTTACACTCGCAGGTTTGTTAACTACTTATTATGAAGTTTTTTCACAAGAAGTTTAATTGACATACATGTTCCTCTTGCCAGCTGGCCTCACCTATGGAGGTGTTCAAAGGAGGTTCATTGGAGATGAAAGTCATAGAATTTTTCTTTCTATGGGAGGATATCGAAGACATACAGGCAATACCTCCGTCACTATCATCATGGAGTCCATCCGTTGTAATAACTCTTCACAGAGGTAGAGGCATGGATGCAAAACATGGTGCAAAGAGCATGGAGAGTGGAAAGCAAAAGTTTTTGTCTGTAGTCTTTTGCATCATTTAGAGTAGCCAATAGATAAATCTCCACCTTCCTAAAATAATAGAAAGTACTTAGGTTTTCCTTTAGCTCCACTAAAACAAACCACTTAAAGGTTTTTTTCTATTACAACCACTTAAAGGGTTTTTCCTATTATAGCTGCCTGTTAAAACCATCAAAGAATATCTGGATTGAACTGCATAGTGTCTTGAAATCTCCTTTTGCATGGCATTTATGGTTCTTGACATTTTACTCCTGCCAGAATAGAATTTTTTTTTGTGCTCCACAGGACTATAAAGGCGCTACGGAAAGCAATATCTTTGAAAACCGAGTTTAAAGTTCGGATTGCTGAAGAACAATCCCAAAATAATACTCTTTAGAGTGAGGACAGTGGAATTTTTGTTGGTGCTGAGGATGCCGAGAGCCTTCAAATGATTGAGGTTTACTCCTCAGTCATTTCTGCCAGTGTTAGTCCACTTGAATTTTACAGACCATGGTGCTATAAATTTACGCTCGCAGGTTTGTTAACTACTTATTATGAAGTTTTTTCACAAGAAGTTTAATTGACATACATGTTCCTCTTGCCAGATGGCCTCACTTATGGGGGTGTTCAAAGGAGGTTCATTAGAGATTAAAGTCATGGGGAAAGTTGTATGCCTCAAATAGTCATCTACACAATGGGAATCAGATAAACCCGATGAATATCAAGGACAGATTCATTACAAGTTTAGCAATAAGTTGTCTCCTGTTGAAGGGGAGGTGACTGGAACACAACTGAAATCTCCTATGGCCAATAAGAAAGGGTGGATTGTTGAAGAGATGATTGAACTCCAAGGAGTCCTCCTTGGTGACTTCTTCACGGTATGTAGATATACTCGAAACTTATGTTCACTCCTTTCGGTTAACCTTGCATGTTCCCTTTTATGCTCAATCAGGGAAAAACAAACCTTTTTGTGTCCTATAGCCAATCACTCAATAATACATACCCGTTTGTGTCTATCTAATTTCATCAGTGTAGCTACACAGTTGTCTGTGTCCCTTTTACTTATCGTCTACAAAAAAAAACATGTCCACCAAAACTATTTCTATTTCTTAACACATTTTCTAAAATTTGTCCACAAACAACCCTGCAATAATAGTACATATTCTAAATGGCCCTAACTACTTCATATGTTTAAGTACCTCGTGCCTACTTTTAATTCCTAAAGACTGCTATCATTTAGAATGCTCCTCACGTCGCCCGGAAAACTTCAGCTCTCTGATCGCGCGCGGAACACCTCGCGCCCGCATGATCCCACGCGTTTCGCTCGGTGGAAAGGAGCTTCGCTCACGCAGCCGTGCGTCCCGTGGCCACGTTGCTTCTTGCCTCGCGGGCCTGCACGGCTACTTCGGCAGAATTGCGCAGCGCACATCCACTGGCCCACGTACCCGCACGGGCCTAGCCACGTCTTCTCGCCCAGGCGCGTCCATCCCAGCTGAACGGCCCGCGCAAACGCGCGGGTGATCTTCCTAGTTTAGGTTAAGGCCCCATTTGAAACGTGGCAATGTTTTCATGATCCTGCAGGAATTTTAAATTCTTTCCTATAATAGTCCTGCGAACATTCTTGCTCACGCCACCAGGCCACCGGTCTGTTACAATTTTTACAACTGATCTCACATCAATGTGTTTGATAAGACAATGAGTGTCCTGATCTTTCGATATGATAATAACTTCGATTTGGAGGAGAATGACTTTGACAATGCAGGTTTCTAACCGATCACGACCAGAACACCAAGCAATCACTAAACCAAACCCCGAGTCGTTATCAACCGTGATAAGAACGTGGTTGACCTGACCACAAAGGTCTATTTCTGCATGCAATCGAAGAACACGTAAGAACAAGATAATAAGCAATCTGAAATTACAAATAGGATTGAAATATTTGATAAAGTTAAGATTCTGAAGTGGTATTATGGTTGGTCTAATCGACACAAGTCAATACACGAAGTTGCAATGAAGCTAACTTTTAACTAAACGAAATCCAAAAAAATTAGAGAGATACGATCTTCTTAAATAGGGGAGGGGAAACCGCACATAACTAAGAAATAGGGGGTGGTACTATTCATAGTACTGTTCATATAAACAGTACAACCATGAATAGTATAGGCCAAGAGAGGGTGCCTTCCCCTTGGGCCTAAGCATTACAAGGCTTAATTTGGCCCAAATAGGTGATGCAACACTTTATTTTAGTGATTGCGATGTGCACAGAAGGAATTTTGAGGTGATGCCAGATCTATTGGAAAGAGGACGAGATAAGCTTTTAATCAAGTACTCGTGGAACTTAAACGGACTTCGGATGTGAAAGTTATGCATATTTGAAGTTGGTGTTGTCTCTGGAGGTCGAATTGGATTCCAGAACGTGCCCAGCTTGAACTCTTATTTGGTACATGGAGCAGCGGTCGTATCCAAAATGTTGATGTCCTCATCATTCTCCCCTTCTTGCATTTGAGTCATTCTCGACTCAAGCTCATCATCCAGCTCCAAGAAAAACTTGAAAACTTGTAGCAACACATGCTCATCTTTCTGCAAAATATTAGCAACAGCAGATGGCAAAGAAATAGAGAACACTTTCCAAATTAAAGGTGAGTGTGCATGCATCAAATTAACAAAGATATATTTTCTTATAGTATTTAGTGTGTAACTTAATTTGCAAGTATAAGTGAAGTATATAGTAGCGTTATGAGAAACAATACGTGTCATACGTTTGGATAATATTTAGTATCGGACGCGAGCCAACCACTCATTTCAATTTCCCCCACCTGCACTGTGAGAACTTATTTAGCTTGTAATGCTTAGCCTTCCATTGACTCTAGCATCACAAACAAAATATACCGTGCCTCGAAAAAAATGTATACTTTCCAGAATTGCAATATACACACCCTTTTACAAAACATTGCATCAATTCCATACTACACACAGACCAAAACTAAAGCTTTACAAGCAAAAGACATACATAATAGTTATTACAAAAGAGAAGCTGGCCGACCAAGAACAAGCTAAAAGAGTTAATCAATAGCGAAAGCAAAATGCCATAAGATGGCTATAAACAAAAACCAACCGGTTTGTCATATACCCACAAGGCAATCCGATCGGACCGCCAAGCTAGTCGTCCACACTGCAACAAGACTCACCAAAGTTGATCCCTTGGGGATTAACATCCTCTGCAACAAATAAGCAATGCAAATGAGTACAAAAATGTACTCGCAAGACTTACGAGCAACAAACCTATATACTACTACATGTAAGCTTTAGTCAAAGGAGAAGGCTCAAGGTTAATTTTCAGCATAAAGCGGATTTTATTTGCAATAAGTAATAGTTTGAAAGCAGTTTTAACAATCTGAATTTTATTTGCATAAATAACAACGAGACAATAAGTAATAATCATAAAGACATCCTGGAGATGACTAACCCAATAGCCATCACAACAATAGCACGAATTACCCATTCGTACCACCCACATCAAGTTTTAATTTAAAAGGTTGTAGTCTAACTCTTGAAAGACCTTGCCAAGCGTGTCCATAACCTATGACGAGGCTATTCGAATAGTTTGAACCCTGCAGGGGTGTACCAATATACCCACACTTCAGACTGCTTTTTTGCCAAGCTATTAAGCACACTTCCTTTGGTATGTCGGCACGGCTAAATCCTACGAGACGTTTCCAATATTGTGTATTAACTACGAGCCGCTTATATGGATAGAAACCAATACGCTTACATGGTAAAACCGAAAGACAACTACCCACCCGGGGTAAAGCTTTCGGACAACTACCATGCTCCCAACACCATCCCTCCTACGACCTCCTGCGACTCGGAGCCAACACACGCCAAAGTACTAACTCAAGAGAGGTCCCATACCCTCTAGTGTGGTTAGCACGCAAGAATGCTTGGTTTAGTGTAACAAGATGTTCGGTCCTTGTTGACTCGGGCACCATTCCAGTCACACCCAAAAGCACACCATCTTACCATTGTGCCCAAGTCCAAATCATTTTATTTTTAGTTTTTGTTTTCTCAAATAAACAATACACAAAGGTTGAACATAAGCAATCATAAGTTTTGTGTGATCAAGGTCATCGACTAAGTCGATAACCATCCAATTCTACCGGTAACTAAGCATTGCTAAGTATCATATCGTAAAGACAATAAAAAGACCATAAATCATTCACCGGGCTCTAATTCACCAGTGAGGTTAGTAACCTAGGGTAGTGGTAGGAGTGAACAATTTCAAGGCAACAATGCAATAGGATTAGCTACCTCTAATCGACAAAAAATAACTTTGATACAAGAAGCATGCATATTTAGTTTTTGCAAACAAGATATTAGACTTTAAAAGTAATAGGAGCAATATGATCAAATGATGCTACATCTGCTTGCCTTGATGGAGATCACTTTCTTGCTGCAGAGGATCACTCACGCAATCAATAGTTTCTTCGGAACCTAACGTAAGAACGAGAAATTCCAATAAAAACGAAGAACACCGAAAGAAACTCAAAGTCCAAAGGTCATCCAAAACCAATAAAATTTACACAGCAGCAAGGGTATGATTTGAAATTAATTTAGCAATAAGAATCAAGTCATTTGGACTAACCATGAAAAAGTTATAACCTAAACAATTTTTCTCAGCTTGGAAATTCCAAATTAAATTAATTTTGGTTACTGTTCATGGCATAATTTTCTAGAAAGAATTTAAACTTGAAATGTTTATGGTAGGTAGATATTGACATCCTAAGGTTAGCAAAACTGAGTTTACTTCATTTGGAGTTACAATGAATTTGTTATGATTTTTCTAAGTTGTAGAACCAGTGTAACATTAATTTCAGTGGCAAAGACCACATTAAAACCTATTCTACACTAAAGTATATTACTAGAGGATTTTAACAAAGTTTAGTTTGCTCAGTTTGGAATTACAGAGAAAAAGTTATGCATTTTACAAATTTTGAAGTAATTTCTAAGCACCATTTCATGTTAAGCCTCTAATACAACATATATCATGTTATAGTACAGAACAGTGCCTAAATTCATTCTCAAGTTAAAGTTCATGTCATTAGAGAGCTAACACAATTTGAATCACTCTAAAAGGAGTTAAAATGATATAGTTATGCACTTTTGAAATTTATGCAATCAATAGTTTGAAAATACAAACTCTCGGGCTGCTCCAACACGGCTAAGACAAAAGGAGAGGTCGTGGCCGTTGAGATTGAATCCAATGGCCCCGACGCCAGAGAGGGAAACCGCACTAGCGCGGCGCGCACTACGGAGGTCTTGACCATCAGATCAAGATCTGGTGGTCCCGAGCTCCACGAGGAGGTCCTAAGGCTAACTCTAAGAGAGGAGGTCTGGACGGTGGGGTCTGAGGGAGGGGAGGTCCTGGCGGATAAGATTTTCCGAAGGAGGTCATAACTGCCAAGATCTCCACCGATGGATTTAGATCCAACAGCCCACGAGAGATGGGACATTCGAACTTCCCGAATGCCTCACCAAGTTTGGGCCATAGATCTCAAAAGGAACAGCTTAGATCAAGATCACATTCGGAAGTCCGAATGTTCACCAGATCTGAGCCGTAGATCTAGAGATGAACGACAAAAGAGGATCGGAACGTTAGAGCTCCAACCGCGCTGAGGAGGTCTAGCCCGTTAGATCTAGATCTAACGGTTCAGGTCAACACGGGAGGTCCTAAAGGTTAGATTGACAAGGGGAGGTTCTAGACGGCTAAGATTTCATCGAGGGAGGTCCGGGGCGATAAGCTCTAATAGCAAGGAGGTCTTGGACGGCTCAGATTTACTCAGGAGAGGTCCGAACGACCAAGATCTAGATTGGGGAGGTTCTAACAGCTAAGATCTTTGCAGAGGGAGATCTTAACGGTCAAGATCGAACTGAAGGAGGTCCCGACGGCTACGATTAACACGAGGAGGTCCTGGACGACCCAGATCTCAAAGGAGAGATCCTGGACGGTTTATATTTACTCGGAGGAGGTCCTAGACAATAGGATCTAAAGAAGGGGAGGTCCCTGACGGCCAAGATCTACCAGAGGAGGTTCTGAACGGTCAAGATCTCTAGGGGAGGTCCTTAATGATGTCGTCTATCAGAGGGGAGGTCTTGAACGGCTCAGATCTCCATGGGTAGGTCTTCAACGGTCAAGATCTACCTAGGGAGGTCCGCAAAGATAAAGTCTTAACAGAGGGAGGCCTTGGCGGCTCAGATCTTCACTGGGAGGTTCTGAACAGTCAAGATCTGCCTGGGGAGGTCTTTTGCGGAAACTCAGAGGGTGTTCCTAACGGTCCAGATTTAATCTAGAGAGGTCTTTAACAGTTAAGATCTCACCTAAGAGGTCCTGAGACTAAAGTTTTCGCAGAGAAAGATCCTACGGTGCAGATCTAACCTCCAAGAGATCATTAACGGTTGAGATCTAAACTACAAGGTCCTGGGGTTGTCAAGGAGGTGGTATATCGTACGACAACAGGAGGTTGAGGTCCACAGGTAATCGATACAAGAAACATTTCCGACAACCATTAATTGCTCCAGCAAATGATTAACAATGATTAGCATTTAACCCTCAGATCTTTGTCCTAACTTGACAACGCACAGTGCGCATTTGTCCGACAAAAACCCGAGGGTGGTCAACGACTTGCCGCCGGCGATGAGGACCTCGCCGGTGCCGACCAAGGGCACCTCTAGGTTCATAATAGCGTCGTGCACCCACCGGGCATACTCTCGACGGCGGCGACGGCCCAGAACGCTGGCGAGCCGGAGAGAGGTGATGAGGACCGACACGGCTAAACGCGAAAAACACAAGGAGCTCCGCATTGCCTAGAAAAGCAAGAACCCAGGCCTAAGAGGACTAATGAGAGGGTACCTGAGGATGGAGAAGGTCTAGGGGTGGTCGAATAAGCTTCGGCGACGACGGTGTTTGCTGGTGCTGAGGAAGAAGGCAATCCCGGCCACAAAGAGCAAGCCCTTAATTTGTCAACCTCAGTGAAGGTCAAACAAAACAAGTTAGGGGATGCTTAAGGTGACCAGGTGGACAAGTTGACACGCCAAGATTGCAATTGAACCACTGGAGCTCAGAGATCGACGAGGAGCTCCAAGGTCCGGCAAGGGCGGCTAAGAGGTCCTCGGGTGTTGTGAGTGCAAGAACACAGAGAGAGAAGCTAGAGTTGCAAGGTGGTGTTGAAAGAGAGCTAAGGAAGGAGCTCTGGGACCTTTAAAGCTGAGAGAGCAAGGGTTACCTGAGTCAAAAGTTCCTGCCATGGGTGCACTTGAAAAGATGGAGGCAGGTGGAAGGAGGACTTTTAGGGTAAAGGTACTGACATGCATTAAAGGTTGGCAGAGCTAGCCGTTGACAAGGGCATGAAATGACAAGGTACTGCTCCACACTGCCATGGCTCTGGCACACACGCGTGCTCGCGAAAACGATGATGACCAGGCTCACAGGTCCTACCAGTCAGTGAAAGGACCCGAGGAGGTCTGATCAAAAGAACACAACGGTTAGGTTGAGTGTTGAGTTCGAATTGGGGAGGTCTGGACGGTTAGATTTTAAATGAAGGGCTCCAATTTAAAGGATCGTTCGGAGGTCCAACCGTTCAATGAGATCTGAGGCATAGATCCAAACATGAACGGCCCACGATCACCAAGGTGCAACAGAGGTCGACCGAGGTGGTCTTTTTAGGAGGTCTGAGGGTGGTCCTATGAGGAAGTCTTTGAGGAGGTCTTTGCACCTGACCTAGGGTGGTCTTTGCAAAGATACAAAGGGAGGTCCGGGAGGGTGTTTGTCGACGATCAAGACGTTGATCTTACGAAAATAGAAAGGAGAAAATGACGTGGGAAATCTCAGGGAATAATGGGACTGCTCTTTTATTAATATGAACTGGAATTTACAAGGTATATCCTAAGGACTCTGCTTGCCCTCTTGCTAACTCAGAACTATTACACGAATCTATGGCTTGTGCTTTTTGTCTTCCTTCTTCTGTTGCCTTTTTCCTCCCCTTGATCCGCCCAGGTTCCATCTTTAAATAGCCCTCGAAGAGGTGGCAGTTACTTCCGGAGAAGGCGCGATGCGAAGCGTTGCGTCTGGTCGGAGTCAAGTGATCGGTGATCTGAGAATCAACCGCTTGGCGCTTATATGTCTATGAAATATATAACCGCATACGGAGGTTGTTCGATGGTGTGTCTTGGATAAGATACGTCGTATGGAATATGCACGTGTTCCATTCATCATCGGTAGAGAATATACCTTGGAATCGCTTCTTACCTTCTATGAGCGGTTCTCACGGTGGAAGCTTGGCTTGGGCCTTCGTCCACCAGGTACCCATTATGTAACCTCTGGAATCTCTACGACCGGTGGTCGTGCACCTCAAAGGTTACGACCATGAAGACGTATGGTCTTTTATATATTAAAGATAATATATAGAGTTTTAATCCTCGTCAGCCTAGCCCCGAACTTTAACCGAATAGGTCGTGTGAACACCTTTCTTCCGATGAAATCGTATCGGGATGACGCTTATTAAATACAAGGGCATTTGAAGCGGTTTGTATTCACTTTAAAGTTGAGAACTTTGCCTTGGGATTTGAAGAGTTTCGTGTCCGTTGGACTTTTTGGGTAACTCCTTATTACGGTTTAGGATTTACAAGCTTATAAAACCCTTTGTAAACTTAGGTTTTTTCACTTCCTCCTTTCTTTTCTCATCTTAGAGTAAAACTACCTCCGACCTCCTTTGCTTTTCTCACCCAAAAAGAACCTAACCATGTCGGACCAAATCACCAACCGGTCGGTTCCACCTAAGTGAGAAAAAGTTGGAGAATCTGGAGAAGATCGGGATGCTCCCGGCATGGATGTGATTTCTTGGAGATCCGCATTTGGGGAACATTCCCCGAGCAGTGAAGATGGAGAAATTCCTGTTTTTCTCACATATATCGAATGCGGATTTCGACTACCAATTCACTCCTTCCTTCCTCAAGTTTTGGAGTATTATGGAGTTGAATTGGTGAATCTGGCTCCCAACGCCATCGCCAATCTCAGTATTTTTATCTATCTCTGTGAAGCGTACTTGGGGATTCCAGCAGATCTGGATCTATTCAGGTACTACTACAGGATGACAAAGTCCGGAAAAGCGATTGGGACGCCTGGAGAGTGCACTTTGCGTCTCCATGATGGAAAGCTGATGAGTACATTTTTATGTACTCAAAATCTTCGTGGTCGTCGTGGAAGAAGAGCTGGTTCTATATGAAGATCACGAAGAAAGACAGCCTTTATTATTCTGGTAAGAAGGCGGTCGAGAATCCGAGATGGCGCTCCTCTACAGAGAAAGAGGAAATGTAGGAAATGGGTGAAGCAATCAAGCTTCTTAGTGTCAAAGGTCTAACATCTTGGCATGTGGTGAAGGATTTTTTCACGCGCCGGGTTAGCCCTTTGAAGGCCCGATCACATAAGATGCTCTGGTACATTGGTCGTGATGATACGACTAGAGACTCTAAAGATGGTAAGCCATTTTAATGATTTCGACCAGTTTACCTATTTGATTGATTATTTCTTAACTCTTTCATTTTACCTTTACTGACTATATCTCATCGATGAGATTAGAAGCCTGATCAAGATGATCTGCGCGAGAGCTCTGGCGATAAGGCTAGTTTCCTCGGATCTTAGCGGTGTTTCACAAGAAAGGATTGAAAGACTTAAGGTAAAAATATCAATTGTTTGTCTTATTGACGTACATATTATTTTTGATCGGTATACCATAAACCCTCTTTGATGTATAGTCGGTTGGGTTGAGAATCAACGAGGCCACGAAAGATGTGAGCCATTTGATGATCCAATCTCCCTTCGACCACACAGGATGTCGACCCTCGGTAGGTAACCAACACAAATAATATTCGGATAAATTATGTTCATCGTCTAACTATCTTTGGTGATGAATTTAGGCGGTCGTCATACCTTCCAAAGAAGGTCATCGAGAACCCTCCGATGCCTCACGAGGCCACCGTTGTGGAGGTAGACGAATCTACATCTGCGACGGCGATCAGGGACCTCGACCAAATGGTCGCGGATATCGCTTCCGATTTCCGATCAGTGGATGTGCAAGATCTAGTCAACCCTACCGGTTTAGAACTGGTGAAATCAGTTGATAAGAAGAGGAAGGCCAGCGCAACGAACTTCACTTCGATGCGCTACAAGGGTAAATTCAGAAAAACAACAAGGTATATATATAAAATGAAGAGGTCGTATTTATACATACCTTGGATCTTCCTTACCTTCTCTCTCTCTCGTTTTAGATCTTCTGGTGTTCCGGTCGTGTCCGACCAGAGCACCCCTCAGGAAAAAGTTCCTGAGGTAGAGGTGGTCGTGGAGGCTCCTGACCAGGATACTCCTAAAGCAAAAACTACCGAGGATGAAGTAGCAAAAGAAGCCCCCGAGCAGGTTTCAGCATCTGCTCAGGATCCTCTAGTAATCCTTACTCCTTCTCCGGAGGTAGTCATCCCCAGAGACCCTCAACAGGTTCCACCTCCTCCAGGAAATACTTCTCAGGTTAACAAATTCCCTTTTTCTCCCCGATTTATCGAGGATAAGGAACTTGATGAAGCCTGGGGAAAGATATCGGACCATCAAGCCAAGATTGGTCCAGATACCATCTTTTCCGAATATAATGATATAGCAATTCGGGTAAGTGTTCTACGACCATCCTTACAACTCTTTCTTTTGCAGTTTCTTTGAAAGCTTGCTAAAGAAAGGAATTTTTGTTTTTGTAGCATTTGGTCGAAAACTATGCTGTGATCGGAGGACCGACCAAATAATAAAAACTTTGGAGCAAAAACACTCCGATCTGAGAAGTAAGTACATTTCTCTTTTTGATCTCCTAAGGTTTATTATCTTGATTCTCCTTATAGATTATCTTTCTCTTTCTATCATATTTGATAGATTTAGAGGAAATTAAAGAAGAGATCAAGGCCAAGGAAGCCTAATAATAAAGCCGAGGAAGAAAATCAGAGTAAAGACCGGTCGATCGAGCATGCGATGACCAGGCAAAAGAGGTTTTCGACTCTTGTGAGAAGAAAATCAAAGGTAAACTGGTCGTAGACCTAGCCAGTATTCCATAACTCCAATTGTAAAGAGTACATTAATTTTGTTTATCTACTCGTGCGTAAAAAGCCAAGCACTTGAACGAGCGGAGAAGACCCTCGATTTTGAGCGTGGCCAAAAGGAAGCTTTTGTATTTGGCCTTGATGAGAAGATCAAGGCTCTTAACAAGATGATCTTCGATATGGGATCAGGATCAAGCTTGCCTTCTTTAGGAGATCCAACGGAAAAGATGGACTACTTTGGTCAACTTTTGGAAGATCTCAAAGGTCTACTCAAAACTATGAGGGAAAACCATACCCAGACAATGAAGGAAGCTATTGTAACTGGAGTTAGTGTTGCTTTAGCAAAACTAAAGGCTTCCGATCCCTCTGTTAACCTTAAAGCTGTGGAAGAGGACTTCGACTGCTCTGAGAGTGAAGCAACAAAACTTCTCGAGGAAGTAAAACCTCTCGGAGAGAAAGTTGCAGGGGAAATGGAAGTCGGATCTCCATCTCATAGCGACCAGAGGTCCTAATATGTAAACAGATGTAATATTAGACTATGTAAAATGAAAAACTTACCTTTTGTCAAAGAAGATCCTGCTTTGTCAATGTTGTTAAATACTCATATATCTCCTAGCCCCCGACTGCTTATGTTAGTAGATGGACGTTACTAAAAGAAAGCAGTAGACCAGGAAATTGAGTAATAACGATGACCATGGTAAGAGTGTTGATAATGTCTATGACAACGATATAGGGAATACTAGGAAATCATGTGGTCGGAATCATCTGACGATTTCGACTAGTCTAGATCTTGTCCATTATCGAAGTACTATGAAATACCACTTGTAGTCGGAAGACATAACAAAGACCGGATTTTGCTGATAAGAAGATATGCATTAAGAATGTATGCAAAGAAAAAGAAAAGAAGAGATAAGTACCGTTGTTTGGAAAATATTTGGATCTGGTCGTATCGAATCTCAAGAACTAAAGATTTGTTAAAATATGTCGCGAAACGTGCTCATGATCAAATCCGACTGGCAGCGAGGATCGTAGGAAAAGGACCGTCACTAGGAAGCTCCTTCCAGTGGGCAGGACCACGTGCAGAGAGGAGAGACTTCGACCAGGAGGCTTTCTGTGTCCCGACGAGTAGCCAAACTTGATTAGAACAGAATGTTGAAATAAAATAACAATATTCAAATTCAAGAAAGAAACGAAAACCAAGTAAACCGTCTGAGTTGGTATTCCTCATACTCGTATGATTCTTTAAGAAAAGAATGTCCGTCGCATGCGTGTGTATCATTGAAGCAATGATCACGTCTAAAACCAATGTGGTCGGTGACATTCAAGTCAAGAACCATGAGTAGTGGAGATCCTATCGAAAGGAATATCGGAGAGAATGAGAGTCTTCTCCACCAACCAAAGAACGGAATGGCATACGACCGGATCGACAAATAATAAACATAAACAACCATACTTATCGTTTTTTAGGAAAAGCATCTTTATTGAAAAAAGAATGTAAATGAAATACATGAAATTAAACATAGAACTTACACAATTGATCAATATTCCAAGAATTAGACAAAACTTGCCCATCGGTCATAGCTAATCGTCATCGATCCCGCCGGTAACTTCGACCACAGTGTATGGACCTTCCCATTAGGTGAAAAGTTTGTTGCGCCGCTTGGTTCTCGAATTTGTCTAAGAACCAAATCACCTACAATTAGGCTGCGAGGTTGCACCTTACGACTGTAGTACCGACGCATGGTTTCTTTGGTAGATCGATCGTAGCAAAGCTTGGTTTCGTCGTTCTTCAAGAAAATTGATGTCGTCAAGTCGCCGCTCACACCGATCACTTCGGAAAAGGAATCGGTTCGAGCGTAACCAATTTTAAGCTCGGAGGAAGCATGGCTTCGCTCCTTAAACCATAAAGAATGGTGTTTCACCGGCCGCACGACTAGTCGTGGTACGAACGCCCATAATACGAAGGAAGTTCTTGAACCCAAGCTCGACCACTGAATTAATCGATCGAATACTCGCCGCTTGATCCCTTGCATTATGATACCATTGGCTCGCTCAATCGCTCCATTGCTCGTGGATGAGCAACGAGGCGAAATGTATCTTGATACCTAGTTCTTCGCTGCATTCTGAAATTGCCGCTTGAAATCGGGCACCGTTATCGATGATTATACGATCGGTACACCAAACCGTGTAATCACGCTTTTTGTTAGGAACCTCTTGGCGGCTTCGGTTGTAGTTTTACAACCGCTCGGCCGATCCATTTAGTGAACGTGTCAATCATAACGACGGAACTCAAAGCCCCGGTGCTCGTGAGAAAGGTCCCGAATGTTCACCCCCAGGTTGCAAAAGGCCAAGAAAGAGGAATTATTTGCAAAGCTTGAGACGGTGATGTACTTGTCGACTATGAAATCGACATTGTACGCGCCGTCGCGAGCTCTTTTGCATCATGAAGGGCGATTGGCGATGAGTATCCTTGCCTAAAGGCTTTACCAACCAAAGTTCTCAGAGGAATGATGTGCTCCACTGCACTCCTCCATGAATTTCGGCTAGCAATTTAATGTCATCCGAGTGAGATATGCATCTCATCAACACTCCGTGAGATCCTCGCCATACAAGGTGCGTTCAATGAGAGTGTATGATTTGGCTTTTCGTGCAATACGATCAGCCTCTACATCATCTTCTCGGAATTAGGTCACGAAGATAATTGTAGATCGATGTCATCCAATCTCTACCGTGATCGTGATGGCGCCAACCATCATCGACCTGTGGAGCATCCATGTTCGCAGAATCGAGGTGTGCAACCTCCTTGCTAACATCTATGTCCTCGGAAGGCTCGACTACCGAGGGTGAATCAATTTCGAGAAAACTCCGGCGGACGGATGTCCGTGTGGAAGCCATCCGGGCCAACTGGTCTGCCAGAAAGTTTTCCTTTCTAGGAATGTGTTGGATCTGGAAACCGAAGAAATGCTTTTCGAGTTTCCGTACTTCCGCCAGATATGATGACATCTTGGTACTAGAGCATTGATACTCTTTCCCTACTTGATTCGCTACTAGTTGAGAATCGCCTTTCACTAGCAATCTGCGAATCCCGAGCGAACGAGCTGCCCGAAGTCCGGCTAGTAAACCTTCATATTCTGCCACATTGTTAGTAGCAGGAAAGTTAAACTGAATGGCGTACTTTATTTGTTCACCAGTACTTTATTTTTCCTGTCCCGACCAGTATCTTGGCACCCTCTGGAGAAGCGCTTCCATCGGGTTGTACCTCTTTCAACTGGTCGGAAGGTTTTGGTGTCATCTTCGGCCTTGAACTTTTGACCTGCATGTTAACGGTGTGAGTTCCCCTGGTCGGAAGTTCATCGACCAGCTCTAAACACTTCCGATCGCATGCGTAGGCTATCTTCTGATCACCTCGGACCGTGATTACACCTTTCGGTCCCGGCATTTTCAAACTCTGATAACCGTAATGCGTGGCTATCAGGAACTTTGCTAAAGCCGGACGACCGAGAATTGCATTGTATGCAGTCTCGAAGTTCACCACATCGAATGAAACTTTTTCTGTTCGGAAGTTGTCGGGTTTTCCGAACGTAACTAGTAGGGACAAGTGCCCTATTGGTTTAGCAGTAGACCCAGGCACTATGCCGTGAAAGGCATATTTCACCGGTTTTACCTTGGATTTGGGAATCTGCATATCTTCTAAAGCACTTGCAAATAGAATATTCAAAGAACTACCCCCATCTATCAAAACCCGATTAACCTTGCAGTTATTAATAGTAGGCTCAACGACAATTGGAAACCTACCTGATCGAGTTGAAGGAATAGGGCAGTCTTCTTTGCTGAAGGAGATTATTGTCTCCGACCACCTTGAAGGTTTAACGGTGATCGAAGGTTCGGTAAGGTTGACCTCTCGCTCCATGGCTTTCAGGTGACGTCTGGACTCGTACGAAGAAGACCCGCCGAAGATCACATCAACGGTGTGCTGAGGTTCTTGGTACTCCATCTCTTCGTCACCATCTTTGTCATTCTTGCGGCTTGTTTCCCGAGCTCTTGAATCGACGGAGTGGTCCTTTACCCGCATAATAATCTTCCAGTTTCTTTTGCCAAGCGCGACAATTGCGCAAATCGTATATCGCTGGCGATGAAGAGGACACCATTTTTGTTTTTCTTGTAACCATTAGTCGGAGCTTTGGCCTTGCCACGACCAGTATAATCTTTTCTTCCTTTTGTAGATTTTTCAGGAACAATCAGAACCTCTTTGTCGTTGGCTCTGCCATGTTTCTTTTTCTTGAGAGTCTTCTTTAGTTTCTTTTCCGCCCTATCTAAGCCAGGTTGGGGGATCTTATCCTTTCGATCAACAACTTCGTTCCACTCGACCGCTTCACTGGCCGTAGCATACTTGTCGGCCATGTCGAAGAGCTCGATGGTTGTTCGTGGAGGATGTATAGCTAAATCCTCCGTAAACCTTCGATTTCTTAATCCCGCTTTGAAGGCTTGGATAACGGAAGATTCTGCGACCTCTGGTATTGAGTTACGGACTTGGCTAAATCTTTTAATATCTTTAGGAGAGTCTCGTTTGATTTTTGCCGTATCCTATGGAGATCGTCTTCCTTTCCAGGGCGATCATACGTACCCTGAAAATTTGCAATTAAAAGGTCGCAGAGTTGCTCCCAAGTATACACGGATCCGATCGGAAGGTTAAGCAACCAAGATCGGTGATCCTTCTAATATCAGAGAAGATAATTCGTCATTACATTTTCATCACCACCGTAGCTCGATAGCGGTGGTGTATATCTGGAGAAATTCTAAGGGATTTTGGGTCCCATTGAATTTATCCATATTGGCCGGTCGGAACCTATTTGGCCAACGTACAGCCTGGAGCCCTGCTGAGAAAGCTCGACAGCCTGTGATAGTTTCGTGGCGCCTTCTTTGAAAAGGCGCTGGATTGTAATCGGTTGGAGATCGATTTCTAGGAAATGCATTGTCGATGCTCCAATGTCCCGATCCGGTCGTGGGCGTTAGTAAACGCCGACCGCTTGCAGCTCGGATGATGCCGAGATCACGAGTCAAGCGATGGTTCGTCTCGACGAAGTGATGGCGAGGATTCTTGAAATAATCTCCTCCCCTCGTGACTGGTTGGTCGGAATCGTCGAGGTGGTCGCAGTGTCAATTGATCCCCAACGCGACCATGTAGGCTTCTGCTTTGGGAAGAATGCTGTGATGAAGTCATGGTCTGACTTTGCGGGTGCCTTCGTTCCCGATAAGCTTATGTGCGCTGCATTGTCTGTTGGATAATCTCTGATACTTGACCTGCGAGTTGGGCAAAACCTGGAGTCTCTGCCAGGGCAGGGTCAGAAGTATTTAAAATATCCCTGACTCGCTGTAGGTTTTGTATAGTTACCGAAGGTCTCGAGGATTTCGCGGAAGAAGGTGTTTGATGGCTTACATCCTCCGACCTTCCGGTGGATCTTGCCCTGCACCTCACATTTGTTTGGGAAGGATCAAGCATATTAACGGTGAACATCTACGATTCTGTCACCTCCGCATTTGGTGCTTGACCACCGTACCATCTCCATTAGGGCGTGGTGGCGAGGCAATGTGGAGGACCGTGACACAGATTGTGATCCGTATCTCGATCGCATTGACCTCGTGCTTCCAGCAGCGGTCCTCGATGAGCTTCCATCGTAATCAACGGAGAGCCTCTCGAGCTTCGCGAAGCTTCCACGACAGAGCGCGGTGATCGCACCTCCCGAGGTTTTGGAAGGACCTCACCGATTCGCGAATCGCCGATCGAATCTTGAGCTTTATCATCCCCACTTGGTTTACGACCAATGGAGGTTTCATTGACACCGTCACTAAGTGTCGGTTGGCTCTCGGAATTACTAGAAGCACCGTGAGTAACTATCAACCATGATCGCATCAAAGGTATGTTGAACTTCGTTGCGGTGTTGAATTTTCGTCACCTTTCTTGCGGTCCAAAGGCCCGGCTTGCGAGATTTGGGGTGTTCCAACTGGTCGAAAACACTTCCTCTGAGACCGCCATCGATCGTAGCGGTGTGTCTTCATCCATCCGGTTGTCTTGCGATTTACGCCTTTAGGCGAGCCGCAGAGGAGGATGATGAAGAGATTCCGCTTTCCTCCATGGCGCGCATACATGCATCCATGTCGAGGTTGGCGTAGTCCTCCAAGTCGAACCAATTTTCTTCATCCCAACTTCCCGCCATAACCGCATCGGCGATCACGACGGGAATGGACAAAGATATGATGAGCGGTGAAAAATCTTACGAGATTCCACGCCGCTTCCCCACGGACGACGCCACCGCCGACGATCAAGACGTCGATCTTACGAAAATAGAAAGGAGAAAATGACGTGGAAATCTCGGAATAATGGACCGCTCTTTTATTAATATGAACTGAATTTACAAGGTATATCCTAAGGACTCGCTGCCCTCTTGCTAACTCGTAACTATTACACGAATCTATGGCTTGTGCTTTTGTCTTCCTTTTTCATTTGCCTTTTTCCTCCCCTTGATCCGCCCAGGTTCCATCTTTAAATATCCCTCGAAGAGGTGGCAGTTACTTCCGAAGAAGGCGCCTGATGCGAAGCGTTGCGTCTGGTCGGAGTCAAGTGACGGTTGATACAGAATCAACCGTTTGGCGGTTATATGTCTATGAAACATATAACCGCACGGAGGTTGTTCACTGGTGTGTCTTGGATAAGATACGTCGTATAGAATATGCACGTGTTCCATTCATCATATGGTAGAGAATATACCTTGGAATCAGTTCTTACCTTCTACGAGCAGTTCTCCTGGTCGGAAGCTTGGCTTGGGCCTTCGTCCGACCAGGGTACCCATTATGTAACCTCTGGAATCTCTACGACCAGTGAGGTCGTGCACCTCAAAGGTTACGACCATGAAGACGTATGGTCTTTTATATATTAAAGATAATATATAGATGTTTTAATCCTCGTCAGTGTTCTTTGCAAAAAGGACACGAGGTGGTCGTTGGGTGTTCTCAGAGGAGGTCTTTCGGAGGGCTCTAGGAGGAGGTCCTTGCAGAGGTACAAAGGAGGTCTTTGAGGTGGTCTTGGAGGATGCCTTTGAGGTGGTCTGAGAGGGTTGTCTTTGTAAAAAGACCCAAGGTGGTCGTGATCAGGGGTGGTCTGAACGTGTGGGAGGTCTTTTACAAAGACACAAAGGAGGTCTTTGAGGAGCTCCCGCAGATCTCGACGGTGGGTAGGAGATCCAACGGCTGCAATTGACCGCGACCTGGAAAGAGCTCAGGGCCGAGCTGAGACGGTTGAATTCAACCGAGATAGTGGTTTGGGCTCAGGTTAAACTCAAACCCAACCAGGACTTTGACTTAGGGCTTCAATTGAGCTGAAAATTTTGAGAAATGTTTAGAAGTAGCAAACTAACTCCAAAATTTATGAAATTTTTACAGTAGCTTGCTGACTTAGATATTGACCTTGCATAAAATTTTCAGAGGTTCTTATGCAAAGCATATTTCTCCAAAAATCTTACAAGGATTGTTCTAGGGTCAAAGTGGTTTGACTGTCTATTAAATTTTTCTAACACTTGGGAAACTTTTCAGAGGAGTACTCACCCCACCTGCCTAGGACTAAGGACAAGTGTTTCCAAAGAGTTGAACACAAGATTTTTAATAAGGAGTTTATGACTTTAGTCAATTTGGGGAGTTATGTTTTTTATTTCCCCACAATTCCTTTACAAGAATTACAGAAAAGTTCAAAAACTTCAAGATGTAAGAAAAGTTTTTAATTTCTACTCATTTTCTTACATTTGAAACATAAACCCAGATTTGGATTGTTACATACACTTTCTCTCTGGCCTCATTTCTCTTTCCCCCAATCCCCACCTTAGCTATCTCTCTCTCCCCCTGTTCTCTCCAACTTCTCTCTCTCCATAGTGGAGCCGCCACCGAGCTCTGGAGCCCCACCCCCCGTGGCGGCGGCTGGGCCACCACACCACGCTCATGTAATCTTTGTAGCAACTTAATCATATTCGGTTCTTTTATCTAGGTTGGCAACCCGTTACTTGATGATTACAAGAACGAGGAGGGGAACCAGAGTTCCTATGTGGAGCAACAGCGTGATCTCCGGCGAGGTGTGGCCGTGTGGACCAAGATTTCGCCAATCGCAGCCGGCCCATTCGACGATTGGCCTGCTGCGTGGTAGCGCATTTCGCTCAGAAAGTAAACATCAATCGCTACAACATATACGCCCGGTCCGCCTAGTCGCACAACGGTATAACATATACGCTGGCGTCGTCGGAGTATGCCGATACTCGTTACCCTTCCTTTTCTTCGATTTTTGTTGCAAACCGCGAATTGTTCGATGTTGCACCGTTGAAAAAAAAAATACATTCTGTTAAAAAAAATGTTGCACATTGTTTTTTGAGATGTTGCGACCCATTGAAAAAAATGTTGCATCTATAGAAAAAATATTGCATACTGTTTACGGTGATGTTGCAATATTTTTTTCAAAGGAATTTTTTCCCTTAGCACTAGTGTGACAATTTGATTGTAGTACTGGAAGCATAGCATGGTGGTTTCATGATTTGTTGCAACCAAGAGTTTTGATTGTTGCATCTGTGTATTTAGAATGTTGCAACAATGTAACTTTTGATTTCTGAATCATATTTTGTTGTTTTGCAATCTTGCACCAATTTTCAATGTATGTAGGTTTTATACTGGGTAAGATGTCTCATAGTACTCAAGGTTTGTCAAATTTGTTGACAAATGATTTTGTTTTTCAAATGCTTTCCCGATTTTGCTGTTTATACTTTGCAATGTTATGCATGTGTGCCAAAAATGTTGCAGACAGTGGAATAAATTTTTTTGAGGGCAGCATCCGATGAGAGCACTCCCATCGGACGTCCGATTCCTAGTCATTCCCTAGAGTTATTCATCACACAAGAATTGTTGTTTAAAACAAGCTTCAATTCATTTATGTGATCACAAGTTATGCACATTCGATATACCAAAAATTGATTGTTTATACCATAATCTCCAATTAATTTAAAACAGTAGGTGTAGGTGCTAGAAAGAGAATTTAGAGATGAAATTTCAAAAACTTTCTCTATAGCATGTGATAATTTCATAGGCGAATCCAACATAATGTAACACAAAGAATCAACAAGAGAAATTCTAGTCAAAACTTCTTTATGTCTAACTAATTCCACATGATCATTATATGCGATTAACTCATCACATGAATCACTCAAAACAGCAGACAATTCAATTATTTTATCACATGGTACACTCAAGTCAGCAGATAAATCAACAATTTTATCACATAGTGCACTCAAATCAATGCAGCCTGAATTCTCTACTTGAAATATGTGCATATCATAATTTTTTCACTAATTTTTTGCTCTAAAATAGCATGAACAGTGCATAATTGTAGTTCTTCACAAGTATACTCACATTGAGTGATGATAGCGCAATGATCTTTACATTTTTGGTTCTCCTCAGATGATGTAGGTGCATCCATCTCCTCATCTTCCTTCTCAACCAATAGAGTCGGTGGTTCAATCAGCTCATTTTGCTCTTCAGCATGGTTCTCAACTTCCTGCAAGCTGGTAGTCACAGAAAAAGACACACACACACACACACACACATGTTTGTTCTCATATTTCCTATCATCAAGCCTTCTCAATCAATCTAACTTTCAACCTTATAGGCAAGTATAAACAAATGAGAGAGAGAGAACCATATTCTTTGTGAACAAGAAGGTCATGAATTGCTTGATTAAGCCCACTTAAGAATCTATTCTCTGTAGTTTCAGCATGTTCCTCTAAGCCACAACACAATAAACGAGTTTTCAATTTATGATAGTATTTCCTTACAGTTCTACGATTATGTTTGAAACATTGTAATCTAACTAACAAATAATCAGCATGATATTTAGAACAGTGATCCCCTAGGCGGGCGCCTAAGCCGCCTAGGCGGCGCCTAGGCGCTGGGCGCAAGGGCACCGCCGCGACTTGGCGCCAGTCGGAGCTCTAGGCAGGCCGAGCGCCTAGCTGGAGCTGGGCGGATCTGGCGCCCAGCGCGCGCCAGCGTCCGAGGCGCGAGAGGTCGGGCGGATATGGGCGCCCGACGCGGATCTCGGCGCCCGAGGCGGATCTGACGGCCGAGATGGATCCGGGCGCAGGTTGGTGCGGCGGGAAGAAAAACGAGAGCGGAAGCGCGGCGGAAGAAAAAAGAGACTAGTAGAGGGAAGAAAAAGCAGAAAGAGGTAAGTTGCTCTCACCTTCGCCGAAACCCTCACGTGCTCGACTCGGTTTCTCCGCCGCGGCCGCGCCGCCACCTCCCTCGCTTCTCCGCCGCCGCAGCAGCTCCTCCCGGCTCCCGTCGCCGCTGCGCGGCTTCTCCCGGCTCCCCGCCGCCGCGCAGCTCCTCCCGGTTCCCATCGCCGTCACGCCCAACCTCCTCGTCGCCCCAGTCGGCCGCCTCCTCGGCCTCGCCTCCCTGCGTCGCCTCTTCGCGCCCCTCTCTCGGCCTCGCCTCCTTGCGCCTCTCGCCTCCTTGCGCGTGCGCCGCCATGCACGCCTCTTGTGTCGTGCGCTCTGCGCGAGTAGTAGTAGAGTAGTTTAGTAGTAGTGGCCGTAGAGTAGTAGTAGAGTAGTTTAGTAGTAGTGGCCGGCCGAGTAGTAGTAGTTTAGTAGTAGTGGCCGAGTAGGAGTAGTTTAGTAGTAGTTTAGCACTTTAGCAGTAGTACTTAGTAGTTTAGTAGTAGTGTAGACTGTAGTACTAGTGCGCAGCCGAGTAGTTTAGTAGTAGTTTAGGGTTTAGCAGTAGTACTAGTACTAAATGTGTGATTTATTAGTAGTTTCATATTTAGTAGTAGTACTGTAGTAGTAGTAGCAGCACTTCATTAGTCAATTACTCAATTAGCAAGTAGCATTGTAGCTATTATGATTGTAACTTACAATTTATAAGTTTGTAACAATTGTTCATCATGAATTGTAGAATGTCATCCGCTATGCGCCACGGTGGAGGTGACTACGGATACCCTTAAAAGGAAATCCGAAGATATAGGGTGGGAGTATGGAGTGTTGATTGATCCAAATAATATGGATAAAGTAAAGTGCAAGTTGTGCAATAAAATTGTTTCCGGAGGAGTGTATAGGATAAAGCAACATATTGCTCACATTAGGGGCAATGTTGCTAAATGCCCTTTGTCCACAAAGGAAGATCAAGAGAAGTGCATCAAATCAATTGAGGAGGCACAACTTAAGAGAAAGACTAGGAAAGAAAAAGAACAAGAAGTTAGAAATAAAGTCATCATTGATGAGGATGCCACCGGTGATGGTGATGAAGATCTTGAACTTGAAGATGTAGGAAAGGCCGAATGCAAAGACTATGAATTTAATCCAGGTTTAATAATTACTAGTCAATGTAAATACATGCATGATTGAAAATTTGTCATATACTAATTATTTTATTGTTCCTAATTATATGCAGCTAAATAGTGGTCTACTTATGGATGTAAAGTTCCCGTGTTACAAAAAATGGCCATGAGGATCCTCTCATTGACATCTAGTTCATCCGGTTGTGAAAGGAATTGGAGCACTTTTGAAGGGGTTAGTCTCTAAACTTCTCTAAAGAGTGAAGTCTCAATTCTCAATATCTATGTTAGTACATTACATTTAGCTAACTAGTAACTATACATCACTTTGCAATTTGTAGATACATACAAAGAAAAGAAATAAACAAGATGTCCACCGCCTTAACCATCTAGTCTATGTTCAATACAATGCCAAATTGAGGAACAAGAAAGAGAAAAAAGAAAAGAAGAACATAGATCCCATTATAGGTTCCGAAGCTAATGAAGCTCAAGGGTGGTTAATTGAAGGCGGAGATGATGTCAAGATGTTGAGCCCGCTACGGGGCTTACATGGAAGGTAATTGAAGAAACATGTGGAGCTAATGAGGTCTTAGAACTTCGTAAGAGCGTAAAAGTGAGACAACTTCATGAAGAAGATTTCAAGTCCGATACCGAAGAAGACGAGGAGGTCAATGAGGAGGAGGAAATTGAGTATGAGTCCGATCAAGAAGAAGTACTTCCAACCAAAAATTATGAGGAAGAAGATGACTAGTCAATAGTCATTCACTCATTTGATCATCAAATTATCATATGAATCTATTTATATTTCGCTTGTTTTATTTGTGAGACCTTAATACCTTATGAACTATTTATATTTGGCTTGCTTGTTTCATTTGTGACTTGTTTCATTGTTTGAACTATTTGATGTTACTTGTTTGAATTATATTTTTATTGCATCAAGTCATCAACTCATGAAGGTCATTACATCAAGTCTTCAAAATTCAAATATATTTGCATCACCGAGCCACCAAGATAACATCTCTTCTTACATAATTACACATATACTGATATACATATATACATGTAACATATACATAAACTTGCTATTCTGTATTCATCTCACTTGCTTGGACTGATGCTAGAGGCGATTATACTTGCAATTCTGTTCGGCTGCCTAGGCCCCGCCTAGGCGCCCTAGGCGCTAGGCGGCCACCCACCGCCCGCCTAGCGCCTAGGTGAACACTGATTTAGAAACAAATTCATCTCTCAAAAGTTTCTTTAATGCATGCCAAGTTTGAGACACTTTTTCATGTCTACGTAAATACTTCCACCAAAGTATTGCATCTTCAACAAAAATACTAGTGATAGCTCTAATCTTTTGCCTATCAGACCACTCATAATGTTCAAATTCTATGTCTAAAGCTATTTTCCAGTCAACATAGGCATCAGGATCAAATTTACTAGCAAAGGATGACAAAATGAGTTTAGTTTTACCAGACATACTATCACAATCATGTACCTTTTGTGGTGGAAAACTCGCTCAAGCGTGCATCTTCCTTGTGGACTTTCTTGTGCTCTGCTCAATGGCTCAAGAATACATAGATCTATCTTGTTATCATCCCGTGAACTCCGATATAGTTAGTAGAAAACAAGAAAATAAATCACAAGTATATGTTCCTATCAACTACTAGGATCCGAGGCTCAAAGTCGCCACACTCAAGTTTATACCAAGTTCTTACCAAGGTAATGGTGGTGCAACCGGTGGTCGGTTTGTGATAACTAGACTCAAGTGATGAGTAAAGTGATTGCAAGGGCCGGTTCGATGTGATCTGCTCGGTTAGTAGAAAGTGTAGCTTGGAAGGCTAGATATGTAGTAATGGAGAACAATCAGTTAATTTCAGAAATTGCATAGAATTGAATTATAGTTCGTATCTAGCTCTTAGCCCATGTTGCTGATCAACCAAGGATGGAAGAAGGCTAAAACAAGTGTATAACAATGTATAGAAGTGGTAGACACAAGATAACTCAATAGAATGCAATTTGGAATTGAAAAGTACAAGGATTGACCCAAATATGAAAACTGAAGATTTCTGTCCACTAGATAGTACATCGATATTTTGGCTGTAACGTGCCTATTTTTGAATGATTCTTTTTTTTTTTGGTGTTTTCTAATGGCTTTTTCTACAATTTTACTTTCGGGGCCACACTCTGAAAACCTAACAAAAAATTCACACAAAAATCACAACCGCTGACTATTGCAAATTCAAACCAGAAATTTGGGTCAAATTTCACCGTAGATATCTTTTAACTCTCTGACTGGAATGAAGCGAAATGTTACAGGCAGATGGATAATGAAGTTATGAATCTAATGGGGGTGGTTTCACTCAAAAAGATTAATGGAAACAAACGTTATGGCACTTTTTGTGGCGGCGGTAGACGACACATTCTGCTGGCCGAAAATTGGAAATTGGGGGGTTTGGTGTGTTCTAGATGATTTTGGACGGTTTTTTTTTGGAGTTTATGGAATCAAGGATATGACCAGCAACTAGACAAAGCTAAAATGGACCCAAATTCAATTTAGCAAACCAAAACTAATAGATTGAAAAGCACAACGGGGTTTGGACTGTGAAAATTAACTATTTTATAGGGCAATTTTTCTGGACTATGGGAAATAAAAACCAATGTATTAACTAGGGATACAAGAAATCCTACCGGTCAACTTTAGCTCTGATACCACCTGATGAGACAATGGTATCCCGATCTTCTGATAGGATAATAACTTCGTTTTGGAGGAGAACAACTTTGACGATGCAGACTTCTAACCGGTCATGACGAGAACACCAAGTAATCGCTAAACCAAACTCCGAGTTGTTATCAACCGTGCCAAGAATGCGGTTGACCTGACCATGAAAGTATATTCCTGCATGCAATCGAAGAACATACAAGAACAAGATAATAAACAACCTGAAATGACAAATAGGATTGAAATATTTGATAAAGTTAGGATTCTAAAACGGTATTATGATTGGTCTAATCGACACAAGCCAATATACAAAGTTGCAATGAAGCTAAGTTTTAACTAAACAAAATCTAAGGAAACTAAAGAGGTGCAGCCTTAAATAGGGAAGAGAAAACCGCACATAAATAAGAAATAAGGGTTGATACTATTCATGATACTGTTCATATAAACAATATAGCCATGAATAATACGGGCCAAGAGAGGGGGTGCTTTTCCCTTTGGCCCAAGCATTACAAGACCCAATTTGATCTAAATAGGTGATGTAGCACATTCTTTTGGTGATTGCGATGTACACAAAAGGAATTTTAAGGTGAGGCTGGATCCGTTAGAAAGAGGATGAGATAAGCTTTCAATCAAGTACTTGTGGACCTCAAACGGACTCCGTATGTGAAAATTATGCATATTTGAAGTTGGTGCTATCTCTGGAGGCCGAATTGGATTGTAGAACATGTCCAGCTTTAACTCTTGTTTGATACGTGGAGTAGCGGTTGTATCCGGAGAGTTATATCCTCATCAGTGTTGCCATTTAAGTTAATTTTAGATGTCTTTGAAATTTTAGAAAGGAACAATGCCAGAAATCCAGAAGTATAAATCGCAATGTAAAGAGCGGACTAGCACCCCCTCGAAATAGTTCAACCTCATGATCCACGGTAGTGAGTTCGAACACACATGCGATTCGGCGAATATTATGAAAAACAAAAATTCTAGTAACAATGCCAGCGCAATTAGACGTGTGAATAACCATGCTTCGTACTAGATGATGGTTTTATTTTATGAATACCTTTCAGACGGCACATAATTTTTACAAAAAATTGTAACACTTGCTGGCAAATAGACCGGTCCTCTGAATCCTCCTTGTATTATCTCTAAAATGGGACCTCTAATTTAAAGTCGCCATCGCGAAATTATGGACATGCATAACACCATCACCATCCCCAACCGCCCGGCCAACCTCAAATATAAACCTCGCCTGCAGTCAGTATCAATGCACCGCCGCGGTGCCCGCGTGGTCGGAGGTCCAGCCGGCGGCCATCTCGAAGCCGTTGCGGCGGTTCCGGTAGTCCTCCCAGGCCTGCTCCACCTCCTCCCTGGTGTTCATCACGATTGGGCCCTCCATCACCACCGCCTCGCCGTGCGGCCGCGCCGCCACGAGCAGGAACCTCACCGACTGCTGCTCGCTCCGCACGGCCACGCCGTCGCCGTCGCCGAACACGACGCAGGTGTGCGCGCCCGCGACGGCGGAGGTGTTCCCAAAGCTGGCCTCGCCGTCGATAACGTACGCGCACGCGCTCCAGCCGGGCTGGACGGGCTGGCGCAGGAGCGCGCCGGGGCGCATGGTGACGTCGAGGCACATGGCCGGGTTGGGGGTCTGGAGAGGCGAGCGCGCGCCAGGGCCTCGCCGGCGATGACCTTCACGTACACGCCGTCCTCCTCGGCGGCGGGGATGTCCTGGCTCGCCAGCTCTTGGTACCTCGGCTCCACCCTACCGCACAGCAAACGTAGCATAATGTAAGTAAACACAGCTCAAAATTAAAGGCTAAAACTATCTAGACAGGCGCGCGTGTGCGGTGATCAGGGTTTTTGTAACCGGAATTTTTTTTACCGGGGGTGACAGGTAAAGCCGGTTTGGCCGAAATTTTCAAAAAAAAAAAATTGAAATTTTTGGATTTTAAATTTGATCACCGCAAGTAGTACACTTACATCTTGTCCTTGGTGGAGAGGTTGATCCAGAGGTTGATGCCCCTCTGCACGCCCTGGCCGCCGGGCATCTCCGCGTGCACCACGCCGCGCCCCGCCGTCAACCACTGCAAATCAACCATGCCATGCACACCAACGTCACTTTCACGACGACCAACCGACCATGCATGTGCATGGATGTGCATATGTGCTCTGGAAAAGGTGGAGATTAAGCATGCACGTTTACGCGCTGCAATTGTTTCTGGATTTCGGCTTACTAGTGGTGGATGTCAACCCGTCGTTAGGGATCGATGAACCAAATAGCAATACATGGGCGACCGAATCAGCGGCAATGTCTTAACTTTATGTTCACCTACTAGCTAGTGCCTTTCAATGTAAGATGCTGACGTGAGCCCAAAGTGAATGCAGTTCCAACTTCCAACCATTCAACCGCATGAAGTGCAAGTCCTTTTCCCCTCCCAAAAAAGGTATGGTTCTTTTTCGAGTAGTAAGTACAACTTTCTTCTTGCATTTCTTTTCTTTAGCTAGCTCTAGCTATATATAACACATTTTTGCTTGCCTGTTCTTTAATCTCCAGGAAAGCAAGCGACTAAGCAAGTCGATGTCCAAACAGAATCTGAAGTACCTCACTAAAATTCTTGGATAAATCCATTCTGTAAAAAAACTCTTATAAAGTTAAATTTTACATACTCAATTATTGTTAGGTTGTTTAATCCAAAATCTATTCATGTATTCTCTTTATCAATATCAGAATTAAACCGGGGTAGACAAACGATATTTGAAATAAAGAGAGGGACCATTTCTAAGAGAGAGAGAGAGGGAGGGACCAGCAAAGGAAATTACTCTCAATAGTCTTATCTATGTTTAATGATATCATCGATTGGAGACCTAACCTGAACATCTCCTGTGTTGATGGTGCCCTTGTGGCCTGAAGCATCATGGTAACTGAATCCTCCCTGGAAACAACACAAAGGACATAATTTTTCTCATCAATACTTTTCCTAATACTACTATATACAACTGTCTATCAGTTTTTTTTTTTAAAAAAAAAATGTATATCAATTGTTACCTCAAGCATGTAGGTAACATTCTCAAATCCTGAAGGGACACCATGGGGGAAAAAAAGTAAGAGCAGAATTCAGGAATCATATGCAGCAAACTTATTCATGAGATTCATGTAGAAACAACTATGTGCAAGAATTAATGAGAAAAATACTACAAACCTCTGTGGGGATGATCGCTAAAGCCAGCTGGAGGAGAGACTGAAATAGAAAAATAAAATAAAAAAGGTGGTGTGAATGTTATGCTGACTAATTCATCTGGAGAATTTATTATGATGGTACAGAATGACTCTTATGTGTTTCCGATCCTTTTAGCCCGAGGGGCCCTAGTTATATAGTTATCCGAATACCAAGGCTAAAAAATGGTTGAGCAATCAAAACTAGCTATGTATTAATTACTATATTACAGCTTGCTCTAAGCCGTTTATTGGATATTTTAATTGCTATATTAATTACTATATTATACTGCTGTATACAGAATAATCCAGGTAGCGTACGTACACTCAAACTCGTCCAAGGAAAGGAAAGGATCCAAGCTCTCCAGCTCCGGCCTGCAAGAAACCAACAAAGCTAATTAACCATATCAGTGGGTGTAGTGCCAGCTGGTGAAACATCCACATATATTGGAAGATGACGTAAGCTTTCGGATCGATCTGAGCCGTCTGATCATTGCGGTTTATCAGATATTCGGATGATTTACCTGCCAATGCTCCTCCTGAGGACCAAGCCGTCCGCGAGGGGCTTGCGTTCGCACGTCAATATCTGAACCACCGCCCGTGGATTGTTGAAGGGGCAGTGGTGCTCGCCTCCGGCATCCTCCTGATCACTGCCACGCAGGCAAAGGAGAGAGAATCAATATAAATGTATGATCACAAGTAGCAACTGCACACATGCATGCATACATATATATGGTCTGTACAGCTGGTTTATATGTATATCCTTAATCAGTGGTGAGCTGGGAAAACAATTTCGTTTTCAAAAAAAAAATATCAGAGGGGAACGAAACGGCCAAAATTACCGAAATTTTGGTTCAAAATTTTGGTGGTTTTTTAAAATAGACGAAATTTGGACTTTTAAATTTGGACGAAATTTGATCAAATTTTATCCAAAATCAAATTTAAGATGTAATTTGTTCAAATTCAAATATTTCCGATTTTTTTGAACGAATTGTAAAAATTTCGAAGGGGGGGCGAAATTAATTTCCCTGATGGTGATCTGTGATCGGTGTGTGGCAAATACTAACTAAAGTTGTTTAAAGAGGTCGACGCAAAATCAATGCGTGCTTATGATGATCGATAATCACCGTGCCGGCATGATGATCGAAATTCTCCGTTTCCGATGGACCCCACAGGATTCGTGAACAAACAACAATCGTTCGTTACATATACCTTGTTTTGGCGATGCCGATCTTCTCCTCCTTGGCACCGTCGGTCTCCCCCATGCCACCGCCGAGCTGCAGCTTCTCCACCTCCGCCGCCACCATTGCTGGTGGTGGTGGTGGTTGCCCAGGACCGGCTCCGTGGAGATGAGGAGAGGAGGAGGAAGCAGAGAAGGAGATGCAGGTGGTGGCAGACATGGCCGGATGTACGGAACGATCGACGCGACGGACGGCAGCGGTGGCGATATATGTCGTCGCGATGCGATGTGCGACTTTGCTCGTCCTCGCCGGCCTTTAAATACCCGCGCGCGAGGCCGCGAGCTAGCAGGTAAACGAACATAACAGGTGTGAACGCGGGTGGGCCCCCACCGTGGTCGCGTTGCTTTGCCACTGCGACTGCGACGCGACCGCCGGCGGTGGTCCCGCAGCTGTCTCTCCCAAATCCACACACAGTGCCAGTGTGAACGGGGTATTTGTCGGAGTTAGGGCTCGTACGACTCCTCGAGATTCGTTGGATTTTTCTTTGTGGCCGGCTGAGCTACAGTTGGCTGATTTTTTTTTTAAACCCTGTTACTTTTTGAATACGTTGGATCACTGTCTAATAATTTTTGTTTTTACATTGAAAAATTCTAAATTAGACAAAAGTAAATTTAGGTGAACTCTAGAAATATAAAAACAAATAGAACTAAAGTTATAGTAAACCGCACTAAAATTGCACGTCACTTGTAATACAATTTTAGATTTAAGATCGCAATTGTAGGTGATTTAGTTTTAAGAAAACGGTTTGCTAATTTTCAGTTGCCTGAAATTTTCTTATCCATCGCTACCTACAATTGCACAAGATCTAAGTCTAAAATTACAGCATGCAAGTGATATACAATTTTAGCATGACCACTGTAATTTTTAGTTCTATTTATTTTTGTATTTGTTTCTGTATTTGTAGGGTTCACATAGATTTACTTTTGTGTAGTTTAGATTTTTTTTTATTTGTAAGGTTCATCTACATTTACCTTTGTTTAGTTTAGATTTTTTCTTGAATTTTTTTTGTCTAGGTTTATATTTGTGAGAAGGAAATAATCTCATCTATAGAATGTTGATCGAACGGTGAGAAAAGATGACTGATAGATAAAGAAAATTTTAATTACCTGAAGCATAGACGTTTTCTTAAGAAAATTTCGGACGACTAAGAGCTACCAAAAGTATTTTTCTTTTCCTGACGGTGCGGCCGGGGCCCTGTCCAAACGTTGGTTCTTGCTTGTGTCCATGAGATAAAAGGGCCCGCTACGCAGTGACACACGGCCGGCCGGTACGTAAGTACCATGTGTATGGAGAGAAAAAAATAATAAAAAGAAACATGCAGGGTAAGCCTTGGATGTGTCTTCCTTCATGTAGCTAGAGTGACCTAGTGTGAACGAACTTGTTCTATTATTTTTCTTTGTTGGCAGTTTGCTAGCTAGTACCTCTGCCTGTCTCTACCAAACTAGCTAATCAATCGAGCTCGGCGCTAGTGCCAAATTGGTTTTAGTATGTACATGTACGGCCTCCTTCCTTCCTTCCTTCTTTCCTTCCGTGTATAGGACATTTTCATACATGCGAAAGTTACCGATAGCAATTGCACCATTTCAAGAAGAAAAAAGTCCATTTTCTAACTCTGAACTTTAATACTGGTTTGATTTTTAATCCTAAATTATAAAACCATTTGCTTTACAATATTGGACTAAAAAGCTGTCTAAACACAACCCTCACCCTAAACTACAGTGGTTTTCGATGAGAGAGAGGTGGAGAGAGAGAGACAAAGAAAGGAGGGAGAAGGGAGATGAAGAAGAAGGGCCTATGTACTGGCTAACATGTGGGCCCCACCTAACTCAATCAGTGACTATTGCATTGGTTGCCACATCAGCAAAACCACCTCCAAGTCACATGAAAATTGGGGTGGGAAAGGAGGAAGAGGGTAAAGTGGACTGTTTTGAGAGTTCGATGTTGTAAAGTGAACGGTTTCATAGTTAAAGTTGAGAATCGAACCGACACTAGAGTTCAGGATTGAAAAGTGAACTTTTTTCCTTTCAAAAACCAGCTATGGATGATACATTAAGCTACCTTGAATAAAATGGATTCGACCAGTCTTTTTAATTAGATGGAATGTAGGATTTCCACATATTTTTTTTAGGAAACCCCACATCTTGCCTTCCCTATACAAAATTTGTACACAACGTCTCATGTTCAAACATGGCTTTTCTCAGTTTATATCTGAAGTCATCCCCATCAAGACAATTGACTATTAGATGTGAATGGCATTGATTGTATGAAATCGACCAAAAGCCATTTGGATGACCTTAGGAGACCTAGATAGGAATCTGTCCTAGGTGAAGTATATGCTTTCTGTGAGAAACATGATATTTTCAAATTGGAAATGGGAGAGTATACATGAATCCAAAAAAACCAGTCAAAAAACTGGAATTACCAACAAGCATCATTTGAAGTGGATTGTTTTAATGATGTTCTTGATTGGTTATTTCAAGAACTCGATAGCCGCTTCAATGAGAAAACATCTAAATTGCTCGTTTGCTCGGCCTCTTTGAGTCAAAGAGAATCCTTTCGTGATTTCGCTTAGATCATTTGATGAGTCTAGCTAAACTTTATCCCGATGATTTGATGATAGGGAATTAAGGGACCTTAAACACCATCTTTGCCTCTACATTATCGATGTGTGTGTGGATGATAGATTCTCTAACATAGATACTATTAGTGACCTTTCTCAACAAAAATGGTAGAGATAAGGAAACATATTTGCTATCATTTGGTTTATCGACTTTTGAAGCTAGCACTAGTTTTGCATGTTGCTACTACTACAGTTGGGAGTTTCTTTTTAGCCATGAAAATTGTGAAAACGCATTTGCGCAATCGCATTGGCGACGACTTCTTGAGAGATAGCCTTATTTACTATGTGGAGAAATGCGAAATGGGGAGAGTTACCAATATGATGTTGTAATTAATCGCTTCTAGGACTTAAGGGAGCTAGAAAGAAATTATAAAATGTAATGTACGTATCTTTGTTTTGATTATTTCACGATTCTTTTACTTCAAAATTTACCAACTTATTTCTTCTCTTTTTTTAGACCATCGAGGTATTTTGCCGATGCCGACCATATTTTATCCACGGTTTGGACCTTTATCCATCATTTATCACTTTGCTATAGTTAACCAATACTCACTACTACAGAGAGGGTAATCACAAATGGCTCCAAACCGTCATAATAGTCGGTTTTTGAACCGTCTGAATTTATGTGTCTGTGATAATATTAGGTTATCACAGACAGTTTTTGAACCATCTGGGAAAAATCTATCACAGAAAGAACCATATGTGATAGTTTTTCTATTGCAAAAAAAAAAAAAAAATCGAAAACGAGTGCTGAAACTTCGGAGACTATTTTGAGGCCCTAAACGACCTTTTTTAGGGGGATTTTTACTTTGTCTAGAGCCTCCCGAGCTTCGCGAATGAATCTAATATGGACTTTATGGGTTTTTGGATTGGAATTTTTGTTAGCTTTTCAAAGAGCCAAAGAACGTCGCAATCCGAGTTCGTATGCAAAAGTTATAGCTGTTTTATCGGATAGTGCGTGAACTGAGGTGGAGGCCGGGGCGACAATGTCGAGGGAGGCTGGGGCGACGAGGTTGGGGAGGCTGGTGATGACGAGGTTGGGGCGAGTGGGGGAGGATGGGGCGATGAGGTGGAGGAGGCCAGGGGCGACGAGGTCGTGGGAAGCTGGGGCGACGAAGTGGAGGAGGCTAGGGCGACGAGGTCGTGGGAAGCTGGGGTGACGAAGTGGAGGAGGCTAGGGGTGACGATGTCGAGGGAGCCCAGTGGCGATAAGGTCGGGGTGAGGTGGAGGAGGCTGGGTGACGAAGTGGAGGAGGCCAAGGGCGATGAGGTTGTGGGAGGCCGGGACGGCGAAGTGAGGAGGAGGCGACGATGTCTGGGAGCCCATGGGCTATGAGGTTGGGAGGCCGCGATGATGAGGCCGGCGAGTGGAGGAGGTCGGCGGCGAGCTTGGGGCGCAGGTGCAAGGTCGAGGTGAGATGGCGGCACTCGGTTAGAGGAGAGATGGCGAGAAGGAGATGGAGGTGTGAGGTGCGAGTAGACTCTGCTAATATAAAGTGAGTTTCGCCCTACCATTAAGTCCAAATTTCCGCTTCCCGCCCAACAAAACAAAAGTATCGAGACGGTTTTATCTACAAAATCGCTCGTGATATGATTATAATCACATAAGGTTTGTGATAAAACCATCTATGATGATTCACGACGATTTTAAATACAAACCGCTTGTGATATTCAAGACATCACGCACCATTTGTATTTAAAATTGTCTCGTGATGATTCATAGACGGTTATTAACAAGAACCGCTCGTGATAATTATGTATCACGATGGTTCTAGCCATCGCTACATATCACAGATGGTTCTTATTAAAAATCGTCTGTGATAAATACAACACAGACGGTTTCAAAGGAACCGTCTGTGATGAGGCGTCCAGTATATATGCCCTTTTTTTTTGTAGTAGTGACTACTAGTGGAACTGTTTAATGTTTATTTTGGTAAGTACTTTGATGGGTACACCTTTATCCAGTCATGTTGAATTGTTGAACATATTATTATTAGGTACAACATTGCTTGATAATTAGACATGAGTGATATGTATTGGACACCCGGTCATTTTAGTTCGATCCGCCTCACGACTAACCTCCTCCCCTATCAAAGGGTATCTAGCTTGAATCTTCGCCATAATTGCATTTATATTTGGACTCACGTAACCTAGAGGGTCGGTTGCTTCGACTCGACTTGTTTTTACAAAAGATCATGAAATAATTATGTTTAAGTCAAGGCCTCAATAGCGGCAAAAACCTCGGCCTATCTACATATTGATATGATCAATCACTTTTCTCAGTACTTGGATGAAGACACAACCACTCTCATATCTCCCATCACTTCCTATATAAACCGACACACTACTACAAAACAAAGCTATACCGACGCCTCATCATATACGATTTCGAAACCGCGGTGTTGTAATTATCACGCACGATTTTACAAGTGTGACCGCCTATGTTATCAAGCGATGACTAGAACCATTTGTGATACATCACTATCACAGACGTTTTTTTAATAAGAACCATTTGTGATACTTTACAGATGGTTTTTAATAAGAACCATTTGTGATACTTCATAGACGGTTTTTAATACAAACCGTTTGTGATAATAGCAATTATCACAGATGATTTTTAAAAAGAACCATTTGTGATACTTTACAGACGATTTTTAATACAAACCGTATGTGATAATAGCAATTATCACAGATGGTTTTTTAAAAAGAACTGTTTGTGATAATAGCAATTATCACAGATGATTTTTAAAAAGAACCATCTGTGATACTTCACAGATGGTTTTTGTTAAAATATTTTCTTGATTTTACCATGACTTGGGCACACACAGATCTCCCTGATTTTACCATGACTTGGACACACACAGAACCATGACTTGGACACACACAGAAATCACAGAGTTAGGCATTTCTGTGTGTGTCCAAGTCATGGTAAAATCAGAGAGATAAGCATTTCAAGTCATAGTAAAATCACAGAGTTAGGCATTTCTGTGTGTGATCAAGTCATGGTAAAATCAGGGAGTACCCATAGACGATTTTTAATGTGAAGTATCACAGACGGTTCTTAAAAGAACTGTCTGTGATAAATATCACAGATGGTTTTTGTTTGAAACCGTCTGTGATTCGAGCGCGGGAGGGCGGATTTTTTTTGGACGCGTGTGCAGGAGGGCGGAAATTTTTGGACGCGTGCGCAGGAGGCAAAATATTTTGACGCTGTCCTTATATATTATAGCCACCCCTACCTTGTCTTCCATCAGTCTCTCCCTCTCACCTCCATACGTCGAGCTCCAGCGACTGCCCTCGATTCCCTAGCGTGGTTCAGCGAGGAGGCACAGCCGACAATGAGGAGGAGGAGGGACACGCAGGAGCTCCATGTCTGCCATAGGAGGCCAACACGCGTCTGCAATCTGTTGTTTCATGGCACCTCCAGTGAGCGGGGCACTGTGGCTCGACCAATACTGCCAGATCTGGTTGCCCCCATCTTGGCCTCAGGTGAGCACGAAGTTTTGCCCCCAAATCCCCATCCAGGTTTCCTCCTCACTTTGATTTTGTCCCCTCCATCCTGTTAGATTTTGTTCTCGGTGAGGACCCCATCTATGGTTGATAAGGAGGTTGATTCGGTTCGAGATGGATGCCTCTACTCGACCTCATCCTCGCGGAGAGTTAGCCATTGATTGTGAACCTCATCCTCGCCGAGAGTGAGCCATTGATTGTGTGTGTGAGAGAGAGTATCTTTAATTACCTTCTTGCAAACTATCGAAAGAGCATATGGAAACTATCATCCAAAGAATTGATTGGTTTGGCTTAAAATTCGATTTTTTTTTGCAATAGAAAAACTATCATTGATTGGTTTGGCTCAAAATTGATTTTTTTGCAATAGAAAAACTATCAAAGATGGTTTTTTTGCAATAGAAAAACTATCACAGATGATTTTTACTAAAACCATCTATGATAGTCTATTTTACAGATTTGCTTCGAACAAGAACCGCTCGTGATAATTGACTATCACGCACGGTTATTGTTCGAACCGCTTGTGATAGCTTTTCCACGATGGTTCAAAACCGTCATTATTTTCTCATATTATCATAGACCCATAAAGTCGACGGTTCAGAAACCGCTCGTGATGACAATTCAAAATCTAGCAAACCATTCAAAAATGTTCTCAAAATCACCTCATCATAGCACCAAAACATTACACTAATTGCCTTCGCATGTCTACACCAAAACGACATAATTAACTCAATTCTACCGGACGCACTACCTGCTGCCCTGTAGTAAAAAGGCTTTAACTCCCTCATCTGAAACCCAAATCTAGCAAACCAATCCTTTCTGGAAGCCTCACGAAATTGCCTACAACTTCACTACTACATAAAAGGTCTTCACAGACGGTTAAAAAACGTCATCACAGACGGTTTCGTGAGCCGTCTGAGTTTATGGGTCAGTGATGACATGAGGTCATCATAGACGATTTTTGAACTGTCTGTGATGTTTACTATCACCGACAGTTATTAACTCAGAACCGTGTGTGATAATTGCCTATCACAGACAGTTTGTAGATGAAACCGTCTGTGATGATCTCCGAGCAATGGCTACTTGTGCCTTTAAAGCCATACATACATACATACATACATACATACATACATATATATGTATATATATATATATATATATATATATATATATATAGCTTGCTTTTAATGTTCATATCCTAAACGCATGTAAACTACGGTCTACTTATCAAACCCGACACACTCGAGTGTGTGATTTGCTTCATGTCAATCCTCTAACGTGGTTTAGAAGGATTCTACAAGCACTTGGAGGATTGGCATGAAGCAAATCACACACTCCAAGGTCGTTTGATGAAGTAGGTCGTGGTTCACCCGCACGCTTAGGATATGAACGCCTAAGGAGCGAGCTAGCTAGTGAATGCATAACATATGACACATGTATACTAATGAAATCAACATAAAGCTCACACTTTGAGCTCAAAATTTAATGCTTTATTAATATGTCAAGAACTATCTCAGATGCCCAATTAACCTTTCACCAACAAAGGATTTTTGATTAACAAAGAAAAAGAGACACTATCTCAAAGATATTTAATTTCCAAGACACCAATTAGTAAATAATTTCTATGTTAATTGTAGCTTTAAAAATTAGCCTAACCTTTACAAATATAAAAAGTTAATTTAGGAACATACATCTCATGAACCAACATCATACACAAAGAACCCACTCATACCATCCAACCATCACGTAACACCCACCATAGCCCACATCATTCATCACCCACATCACATAGCAAGGGAAGGGAAAGGGATAGAGTAAAGGGAGTAGTTACCCAAAGGTAACAAAGAAATCGACCATCGGCAGAGCTCACCACATCCATCTCCTTCATGTTAGCAACAACAACCCACATCAGTAAACAAGTCAAACTCAAACCCAAAAACTGAAGCAACAGAGAATGTAAGCAACTCAAACTCAAATGATGGGGGGAGAGGATGAGGTCGACATCGTCGGTGTCGGTGATGAGGTAGCCGAGGCCGAGGTTAGTGGAGAGGTAGCCAGGGTCGCGCACGCCTGGGGGAGAGGACAAGGGGGGAAAGCAGATCTGGCAGCGGGGAGGTGGATTTGGCGGGGGGAGGTCGATTGGACTAGCGCGTGACAGCGGTGGCAGCGTCATCGTAGTTGTGTCACGATGGTGACACTACATAAGACACTCTTATCGTAAGAGTGTCTTGTTGTTAGGACCCCGAGTATACAACCCCGAGACCCTCTGTGTATTCTGAACCAGTCCCATGATCAGTAGCTAGCTTGCACAGTTACAACATTGATGTAATCATAGCCATACAACAAACTACAGAAGAAGCAGATAAATTAATATTTATAGAAACAAAAGACCTTATGGTCAAGGTTTTTATAGGGTTTTGCCATGCAGGGCTTAAGATAATAGAGAGCTTGCAACGGAAAACTAAACAGCTCGTGGAGGCCATCCGACATGCCCACAGGCAGTCGAGTGGAGGACGTCTCCTAGTACACCAGATCTTCAAGGTACTCCTCTTCATAGAACTCTGAGATCCTGGGTTCTTCTTTGGCGACTAATCAACCAGAGGGCATAAAGCCATAAGTACTTTGAATGTACTCAACAAGTTGTAGGAAAATATATGCAAATAGCATTCATACAGGGCTTGATAAGGATAGCCTTATGGTTAGTTTGCGGCGTGATTGACCAAAAATATAGTAAGTAGATTGCAAGCACAAGTTGAAAGATTAATACATAAGTAAACAAGTTCTTCGAAATAGCTCGTAAACACCTTGTACACTTCCCAGACCACTCGTGAACACCCACAACCACTCGTGAGCACCCACGACCACCTTTTGGGAAAAACTACCCTTAGTGTGAAATCACCAGGCATTGTCCATAACCAGAGACATGACTATTCGAATAGTTTTACACTCGCAGAGGTTGTACACTTTTCCCACAAGAGATAGTCGCTGATACAACACACGCTTCCTTAGACATATGAATCAAGGAGAGACTATCACTAGGCTTTTACAAAGCCTGCTTTGACTCGGTTCGCTTGCTAAGGTTTTGCCTCCAACTAGCTCCATAACTCCCAAAGATCCACCTTCAAACAACCTCCCAGTCGGCCAGCCCCCTCTTGCGCCAAGTGTGAATGTCGATACCAAGTTTCACACTTCCACCAAAACAGAATCGACTCAAAGCATTGCTAATTAGTTGGCTTGGTCCACCCTATAAATGAACTTGTGGTTGCACGGTATGGCCCAGATGAATGACGCACAAAGTTAAGTTCTTAGTGACTACTCAGGCGAGGCAACCACATCCCAAAATTATCCCTTTTACTGCATGATCATTCGTTTGAGTATGAAAATATTTTTGTTTCAAGCTGACCAAATGGCAGCCCTTGCCATGGCATAACAACTTTTAATAACAAGTGGCGAAGCCACAATTCTATATTTTATTAGTCAAGTTTATCATCATAACATCATGTGATTGAGATACATCGCATAACTAAAGTATGACTAAGCATAATACGCACTCATGTTGGTAGTACAACAATGTCCAACTAGGAATACCCAACCTACGGTGTCCAAGGGTACATGTCAACATGTCGTTCCCAATTATTCAAGGAGTTATACTGCCAATTAGGTGTTTAACTATTCTCGAAACTATTTTTATACAACTAGCCACGCATGTTGATATAAAACAATGTACTTTTATAAATTAGGTTCGACATGATCAAAGGTCTACGACTTGCCTTCGTTGAAGAGTTGGAATGCTTCGGTCGAGGTCGTCGGGTCCACGAATTCCTCAAAGCAGCCGGATTCTACATGTGCAAAAAGAACCAAATAAATAAAACAACTCCAAATAAAATCCTAACAAGAACCAAACTAGCACTAACAGCAAGAGGAGCAATCTAGAGGAAATTAGAAATTCGAATTACTCGAATCGGAGTTCGAATGGAGGAAAACGGGCTCTCGGAAGGAGGTCCAACGGGTCAGAAGGAGGTCCAATGAGTCGGAAGGAGAAAGGATCCGACTACTCGATGTGGTCGAAAGAAGAAAGAAGAACAAAGGCCACAAGAAGGATACGACGACTCAACGTTGTCATAAGGAAGGATATGACTACTCAACATGGTCGTAAGGAAAGATGGTCTCGACTGAGAGGGTGGGGTAAACAAAGATGGTGGATAGAGCACGAAAAACTCATCAGGACAGAGAGAGAGAGAGAGAGAGAGAGGCTAGAGGAGGTTAAAGACGATGCGGAAGCCCGCGGTCAAAGGCGAAGGAGGACATCGATGAAGGGGGCCAGCTGGGACTAGAGGAGAAGTGGAGAAGCGGTGGCTCCTGCGAAACACAACTAAACCAGAGTCAGGGGACTTCTTCAAGGAACTCTGGAACACAAATGACGTGGTTAGAAGAGGGGCTGCACTGGCGCGGTGAAGACCGAGAGGAGGTGTGCGGTGGCTTTAACTTGGAGCTCGAGGCTTCAGGTAAACCACTAGAACAAGAGCGAGAGAGGGAGAGAGGAAGAGTTGAGGGGAAAGCAAGAGGGAAAAAGGGCTCCCTGATGCTTTATTTCTAAAGAAAGGAGAAGGACCGGACGACAAGATGGAGCGGCAGGATTCATGGAGCTCTGGCATGGGCGAAGGGAGTGGGTGGTGGCAGGGCATGGGAGGAGAAAGAACAGAGGTGGTTCAATGGGTGGGGGCGCACGAGCGGAGTACTGGGCTAGCAGGACAGGTGGTGGCATGCACAAGAAAGGGGGAGGCATGGCGTGCGACGGAGGACGCCACATTAAATACACGCGACAGGGGCAGGTGAGCTGGTGCGAAAGCACACACGGTGCTGACCCGAGCAGAGGTGGAAGATGACCAGGGCGGTGGAGCGAAATTCGCGGTGATGTGACAAGGGTACACGGCCGGCAGGTGAGGGAGGGGATTGGGGCAGGTAGGGGAGGAGACCAAAGAGGGAATGGTCACAGCGGAGGCGACAACATTTAATGTGACACAATGGCATTTAATGCGTGAAGACTTTCACAGCAGCAGTGACGCGACGGGAGGAAGAAGGTGAGCAGGGCTGACAGGTGGGGCTGGTCGAAACCAAGAGGGAGGTCGCGACCAAGGGGGTGGTTGTGACCGAGAGGGTGGTCGTGACCGAAAGGGTGGTCATGACCAAGATAGTGGGGGGGAAGGTCTTGAGGGGGAAGGTCCTGAGGATGAGGTCCTGAGGAGGACGAGGTCATGAGGAGGAGGAGGTCCTGAGGGGGGAGGAGGCAACAGAGACACGGAACTTTAAAAACCAAGAACTCAAGCAAATTCAAAACATACCAAAATTTTGATTTAGTTGAAGTTTGATTTAGTTATTTAAATCATTTTATTTTCCCAAAATCTCAAGTTAAGCTTTAAGACTTCAACAAAATCAAATGGTTATTTTTATTTTGAAAATTTCAAAAACTCATAAAATTTGGGATGTTACAAACCTACCCCCCTTAAAGGGAATCTCGTCCCCGAGATTCGGGCTGACTAGAGGATAGGTTCGGGACTCAGATTTTGCTCATTGGACCAAACTTAGTTTCCCTTCTGAGTGAGACAAAACCGAAACAAAAATTGAACTGGCTCGATCTTACCTGGAATGGAGTCCTAAGCTGGATAGGCGATATCTGTGGTGACTTGATTCACTCGACCTCTTGCAGAAGAAAGTGGAGTCTTGGTGGCTTGATTAGAAGTCTGAGGTGCTCCATGCCCGGCTCTTGGCATGGGGGTCTTGATCGAGGTAGCTCCCAAGTTAAATGGAATTAATGCTGAGGCTTTCTTTCGCGGGCAACTGTGAGCATAATGGCATGTCTCTTGGCACTTGTAGCAAATGAGTTCTGAGAGGGGGCTACCTGGTGTTGAAGCTATCTTCAGAGGGCAATGGTTGGCATAGTGACCCATCTTATGACAGTTGAAACACGGGATTCCTATGACATGAGAGGAGTTCTCCTATGATGGGCCTCCCAGGGATGTGTTGGGGAGCAATAAGCTAGTCGCCTAGTTCATGGTTGTCTCTTGAGGCATTGGCAAGCCTAAACTTCTGTATTTATACAACTGTGACATATATCTTCTGTTGTTTTTACCACCCGCTGCTGGTGTTATGGTTGCAATCAAAGTAGCTTCTAGAATGCTGTCCGGGGTGATTGCTAAGCATCCTTGTGGGCAGTGCGCAAAGTGTCCCATAGCCTAACATCTAAAACATTGTATTCCTACCCTTGATGTTTTATTCTCTGTGATTGAACACTAGTATTGTTATAAACACCTACATCGGCGGATGTAGTGCTGATCCTGGAGTCATGAGTGTGGCTGTTGTTGGTGCTTGGTTGGGCTGAGGTTGAATCACACGGGTTTTAGAGTTTCTTGCAACATCTTGCTCCTGATCTACCATCTTCCTCTTGTGACAATTGTCTTGCTGACAGCAAGTAGCTTCTAAACTGAGTGCCTCGGGATTGACCTTGTTGGAATTTGGTTCCTTTGATTCTTAGGGTATCTTGGTAGAAGTAACCAGGGTCCTGCCTTCCTTGGCTTGGATGAGAGCAGCTTGAAAAGCTGGTGGTGGTGGTGGCAAGGCAGCGATCTGATGGTTCTGATTTATCATGGTCATAAAAGCAGCGACAGTCTAGTTCTGCTGGTTCATCATGTTGATTAGGGCTACAATAGCCTGATTCTGTCGATTCATCATTTGATTCATATTCTGCACTACGATATTCATTAATTAAGTCTGAGCTGCCATGACCCAAACCCTAATCTGCGGTGGCTGCCGGAGGAGGTGGGGACAATGTAAAGGGATCCACTTGTTCATCTTGGCTTGTAGTACTGTGGGTCTGAACCATCTGCATAAATCTTTCCAGGTTTAATAAACGAGAGGAAGAAAGCAAAATGGGCAAGAGGAAAAAGTACAATAGACGAGAAAGAATAAGAGAGAAAGATGGAACAACCTAATTGGGAAAAGTCGGTTAAACCCAAAGAACGAATAGCTAGAAAGCTATTAAGAGGCAATAAAACTTCAAGCAGAAGATCCTATTTACTTGGACTACACGATACTGAAACTGTGGAGGACAACTCTACTGAAACACTTCTAACTTAACTTATATGGATGGACGACTTGAAACAAACGACAGATCTTGAAACTTCCAGGGCATCCAGCGCTTGATCACGAAGAGCTCGATCCTATAGAGATTACTGAGTTAAGGAGGTCAATTTGAGTTCATAAACAAGGTTCCAGAAGAGATAAGAAGCAAGAACCTGAGAACGAAATGAAAAAAATAGAATGAGATGAGAAAAGATCGGGATAAGATCAGAGAAGAATAGAATAAGATGAGAGAAGAATAACTACTCATCAGTTGACTTGGTTTGATTTAGAAAATAAATTTTGAAACTTTTGACTAAAACGACCATGCTAACTAAGATTACGTCCTACAGTTGATATGGCTCTGATACCACCGCTGTCGGGACCCCGAGTATACAACCCTGGGACCCTCTGTGTATTCTAAACTAGTCCCATGATCAGTAGCTAGCTTGCACAGTTACAACATTGATGTAATCATAGCCATACAACAAACTATAGAAGAAGAAGATAAATTAATATTTATAGAAGAAAAAGATCTTACGGTCAAGGTTTTTATAGGGTTTCACCACGCAAGGCTTAAGATAATAGAGAGCTTGCAGTGGAAAACAAAACAGCTCATGGAGGCCATCCGACATGCCCACAGGCAACCGAGTGGATGACGTCTCCTAGTACACCAGATCTTCATGGTACTCCTCTTCATAGGACTCTGAGATCCCTGGTTCTTCTTTAGCGACTGATCAACCAGAGGGCATAAAGCCTTGAGTACTTTGAATGTACTCAGCAAGTAATAGGGAATTGTATGTAAATAGTATTCATGAAGGGCTTGACAAGGAAAGCCTTATGGTTAGTTTGCAGAAAGCAGTATTGACTAGAAATACAGTAAGTAGATTGCAAGCACAAGTTGAAAGATTAATACATAAGTAAACAAGTTCTTTGAAACAGCTCGTGAACACCCTTTTCACTTCTCGGACCACTCGTGAACACCCACGACCACTAAACCGCCCACGACCACCTTTTGGGAAAAACTACCCCTTGTATGAAATCACTAGGCATGGTCCATGACCGGGGACACGGCTATTTGAATAGTTTTACACTCTGCAGAGGTTGTACATTTTTCCCACAAAGAGATAGTCGCTTGATACAACACATGTTTCCTTAGACATGTGAATCAAGGAGAGACTATCATCAGGTTTTTTTTACAAAGCTCTGTTTTGACTCGGTTTTGTTTGCTAAAGTTTCACCTCCGACTGGCTCCACAACTCCCAACATCTACCTTTGAAACAACCTCCTAGTCAGCCAGCCCCCTCTTGCACCAAGTGTGAATGTCGATCCCAAGTTTCACACTTCCACCAAAATAGAACCGACTCAAAGCATTACTAATTAGTTGGCATGGTCCACCCCATAAATGAACTTGTGGTTACACGGTGTGGTCTAGATCAATGGCGCACAAAGTTAAGTCCTTAGTGACTACTCAGCCGAGGCAACCACATTCCAAAATCATCCCCTTTATTGCACGATCAATCGCCTGAGTATAAAAATATTTTTGGTTCAACTCGACCAAATGGCAGCCTTTGCCATGGCACAACAACTTTTAATAACAGTGGCCGCGCCACAATTCCATATTTCATTAGTCAAGTTTATCATCATAGCATCATGTGATTGAGAGACATCGTATAACTAAAGCATGACTAAGCATAATACGCACCCATGTTGGCAGTACAACAATGTCCAACTAGGAATACCCAACCTACGGTGTCCAAGGGTATATGTCAACATGTCATTCCCAATTATTCAAGGAGTTATACTGCCAAGTAGGTGTTTAACTATTCCCAAAACTATTTTTATACAACTAGCCATGTATGTTGATATAAAACAATGTACTTTTATAAATTGGGTTCAACATGATCAAAGGTCTACGACTTACCTTCGTTGAAGAGTTGGAATGCTTTAGTCGAGGTTGTCGGGTCCACGAATTCCTCAGAGTAGCCGGATTCTACCCATGCGAAAAGAATCAAATAAATAAAACATCTCCAAATAAAATCCCAACAAGAACCAAACTAGCACTAACAACAAGAGGAGGGATCTAGAGGAAATTGGAAATTGGAATCACTCGAATTAGAGTTCGAATGGAGGAGAACGGGCTCTCTAAAGGAGGTCCAACGAGTCAAAAGGAGAAAAGATTCGACTACTCGATGTGGTCGAAAGAAGAAAGAAGAACGAAGGCTACAAGAAGGATACGACAACTCAACGTGGTCGTAAGGAAGGATACGACTACTCAATGTAGTCATAAGGAAAGAAGGTCTTGACTGAGAGGGTGGTCTAAACAGAGAGGGTGGACAGAGCACGGGAAACTTACTAGGACAGGGAGAGAGACTGGAGGAGGTTAAAGACGACATGGAAGCTCGCGGTCAAAGACGAAGGAGGACGACGATGAAGGGGGCCAGCTGGGACTGGAGGAGAAGCGGCGAAGCGGTGGCTCCTGCGAAACACAACCGAACCGGAGTGAGGGGACTTCTTCAAGGAACTCTGGAACACAAACGACGCGGTTAGAAGAGAGGCTGCACTGGCGTGGCGAAGACCAAGAGGAGGTGTGTGGCTGCTTGAACTTGGAGCTCGGAGCTTCGGGTAAACCACTACAACAAGAGTGAGAGAGGGAGAAAGGAAGAGTTGAGGGGAAAGCAAAAGGGCTCCCTGATTCTTTATTTCTAAAGGAAGGAGAAGGACTGGGCGACAAGATGGAGCGGTAGGATTCGCGGAGCTCTAGCATGGGCGAAGGGAGTGGATGGTGGTAGGGCATGGGAGGAGAAAGAACAGAGGGGGTTCAACGGGCGGGGGCGCATGAGCGGAGCACTGGCTAGCAGGCGAGGCGGTGGCGTGCGCAAGAAAGGGGGAGGCTCGACGTGCGACGGAGGATGCCGCATTAAATGCACATGATAGGGGCTGGTGAGCTGGTGCGAAAGCACGCGCGGTGTTGACCCGAGCGGAGGTGGAAGATGACCTAGGTGGTGGAACGGAATTCATGGCGGTGTGACAGGGAGCACAGCCGGCAGGTGAGGGTGGGGATTGGGGAAGGTAGGGGAGGAGACCAATGAGGGAACGATCACAGCAGAGGCGACAACATTTAATGTGACACCACAACATTTAATGCGCGAAGACTTTCGCGGAAGCAGTGACGTGGCAGGAAGAAGAAGGTGGGCAGGGCTGATAGGTGGTGCTGGTCGAAACCAAGAGGGAGGTCGCGACCAAGGGGGGTGGTCGTGACCGAGAGGGTGGGGGGAAGGTCCTGAGGAGGTCATGAGGGGGAGGTCATAAGGAGGAGGTCCTAAGTGAGGAGGTCCTGAGGAGGAGGAGGTCCTAAAGGGGGAGGAGGTAACAGAGACACGGAACTTCAAAAACCAAGAACTACAGCAAACTCAAACCAAAATTTTGAATTAGTTGAAGTTTGATTTAGTGATTTAAATCATTTTATTTTCCCAAAATCTCAAGTTAAGCTCTAAGACTTCAACAAAATCAAATGGTTATTTTTATTTTGAAAATTTCAAAAAGTCCTGAAAATTGGGATGTTACACTTGTGCCGTGAACCGTGGTGCCACAACTGGTGGCGACAGGAAGAAGGGCGACGATGGCAACAGGGTAAGGGAGAAGGCGCGACTTGGGGGCGAACGTCGGGGAGGAGGCTTCGGGCGGCGGCGCCGAGGTCGAGGGCACTCAGGTGGGGAGGGGAACGGTCGAGAGTAAAGGCGTTGGGGAGTGACGAGTTTGGGCGCAAACCCTAGTGGGCTCCTATTAATAAAGGGATATCATGGGCGATTCTATTATGGAACCCACTAAGAGCATTAAAAACCGTCTGTGAAGTCTATAATTATCACAGACGGTTCATGTTCAGAACCGTCTATGATACTTCACAGATGGTTTTCAATATAAACCATCCGTGAAGTCTACAATTATCACAGTCGGTTCGTGTTCAGAACCGTCTGTGATAAATACACATCATAGACGGTTCCAATATAGAACTGTCTGTGATACGGTTCCAATATAGAATATTTTTTTATTGGCATGGAGCGTGGCGTTTTTGGTGTTCTCCGTGCACTTAACTAATTAAAACAAGTTGCGGGTACATAACCATATGAGGTACCTACTTTGCAATAAATAAGTAAATTCTAAGGTAATACACAGTAAAATTAAAGACAAAGGGATATACTTGTTTTTCATCGGTCAGTAATTAATGCTGTCATGTATATTATATTTAATTTTATGGCAAGTAGTTTAACACCAGCGCAAAGAATTTGGCATACTCATGCCAAATCCTATAGTCATCACTACAGAAAACGATATAGTCATCCCACCCTTCCTCATGACACAGCCAGTGCTCGTGCACCGGTGGCTGTCCTCCGACAGTGCCCACACCTGTCCCAGCAGCCCAGCCATCTTCTTCCACACTGCCTCCTGGACCGCATCCACATCGAGCCTCCAGCACCGTCTGCATTCCCGGTTGGTCCTCTTAGCCATCTCACACCCACCGTCGGCCGGCTCGCCCTCGACCTAGCTGACGTAGTACTTCCTAACATCGCGTGCCTCACTGGCCGTGTAGAGGAGGAGGCCAAGCACGTAGGCAGCGGCCTTGTGGCTGGCATCGGCCGCCCACTTGAGGCACACGAGGCCGCGCTACAAGTCTTGGTGCACGAAGACAAGCAAGAGGTCGACGATGAAGCAGGCCTCTGGGTTGTCGGTGCCGGCCAGGTGGTTGACAACGGCGAGGTAGCGCTCATTGTGTAGCCACTTCATTACCTCCTCCCGCTCCAGCGCCACGTGCCTCCCCACGGCGCCCTCCTTGGACGCCTTGTATATGGCCTTGCAACTCCATTATACGTACGTACACAATTCATGACGTCAGAATAAATAGTAGTACGTATTTTTGTATGTATAAATATATACGTATATATATACATGGCTCGTAGGCTGCAGAGGTTAGCCATGGATTGAGGAGAGCTTGCGGTCATGAGGTCGACGATGTGGATGATGACATCATGAAGAAGAGCGATGGCGATCGCCGACCTCCTCGCACATTATGCTCCGCATGCTCACCATGGCACACATATTCAATACCATGCATGTTCACCATAGTGCCCGATGATCTTATAAAATGTCAAAGAGACGCATCATAACGTCGGTGCGCGAGTCAACGAGACGTATTGTGTGGGAGCCAAAAGATTGAATTATCACAGACTGTTCTTAATAAAAACCGTCTATGACATCTGTAATCATAGACGGTTCTTATTAAAAACCGTCTGTGGTGAGCATTCAATTGTAAACATAGGAAAATGAGCATCAACCGTATTTATGAAAAACAATTCCTGAAAAGACAGTGATGTTTTGGTTACCAACGATTTATTAGGAGCAGATTCTAATAAATCCTATCCGTCGGACTTCCATCTTTATTCATTAATTTAATCTTGCCACAAGTTGTTAAGCTTATAAATAACCATCAGAAGGGCAGAACTAAGAAAAAATCACTCACAAACTTTCTATCTTTTCTTACTTCCATTTCTTCTTAAAGTTCTCATCTCCATACCCTTCTAGTAAGACAAAATTTATGGAACAAATTGACTTTTAGACCACCGTGCATGGAAAGAACAAAATCCATGGATGACTACTTCAATTTAGGTGGTTGAAAAGTCAATTTGGTCTATGAATTTGAAGTCTTCAAAAAATTGGTAGAAGATCATATCCCTACGATTAGGTGAGCACTTTACTATCTCTGATGTGTAACTTCTGATCGATCGATCACATGAACTACTTCTGCATTCTTCTGTTGATCAGAGGTTACACGTCAAGACAATGAAGTTACACATGATATGGAATAAGGTGCCTACCGTATTACATATCTTCTACTTTCTTCTGTTGGGGAAATCAGCTTCAATTCGACCACTTTAAAAGATCAATCTGGCCCGATCAGGAGCAGTCGAAATTGATTAATCAGTTGTTTCTAATTACAGACGGATCCAATAAATAACTGTCTGTGAATTTAGTAGTATCACAAACGATTATTGTTCAGAACTATCCGTGATACTTCACAGACGGTCTTCAATATGAACCGTTTGTGATATTACCTCTTCATAGACAGTTTTTAATGCGACGGTCTCTAAACCAAAACCTTCTGTGATTGCATGCAATACAGACGGTTTTGGTCAACCGTCTGTGATGAGGCATCCAGTATTAGCCTTTTTGTAGTAGTGCTTTCTAGTTATGACGAACTACTGAATCCACTGTTTACTTCCTCGTTTCCTTTCCCGAAGACTGCTCCAAAATCTGTTAGGACAGGCCGCTTCATGATTTTATATATTTATTTCTAAAACTTAAAAAATAATGAACGATACCAGTTCTGGAATCTACTCAAAATTACCTAGCTTATTCAAGTTATCACCAAAATTAAATCATTTTAGTTACTACACTAAAACAGTCCATCTTCACGAGAACTTTTTTATTAATAACCCATTTTTAATTTATTTTGATTATTAACCTCTCATCAACTTTATTTCTAATTATGACCCTTTTGACCACACCACTACTTGTGGCGTGGCCAAACCTGTCACTCCACCACTAGTGGCGTGGCCAAACCTGTCACTTCACCACCAGTGGCGTGACAAGAAGTGCTATTTAGCTAGACTTATCTTATGGCATGGTAGTATTGTGTTGCCACACCACGGATGGTGGCGCGGCCAAAAGGGCCAGATTTGAAAATAAAGTTGACGAGGGGTTAGTAATAAAAATAAATTAAAACATAAGTTAATTAATAAAAAAGTTCTCTTCACGACAGCTGCCAACGACGTCTGTTTTTTTATAGCGACCTTCTCAAGGCCATAAACTCTCTCTCACAACTCCAAATCTAGTGTTCTAGACCTTCCTGGAAAGCTGATGAAATTCTCTACGTCTTTTCTAATTAGACGAAACCCTGAATCCAACTCGACGAACTAAGGCTTACAGAAATCTATCATTCCCTTGGACCAAACGATCTACGATTCGAACAACAACTAATCTATGATAAATCTAAGGATTAACAGAGGCTACCCACATGAAAATCATTGCCGATCACAGATTCTTGATCTTTCCCTCTTCTTTCTACCCTTCTCCTTCCCCTTCCTCTTGCTTTGACGAAATTCCTTGATCTCCCTCCTTTGGCGGCAGCAAGGACCGCAAGGGTGGCGGCAGGAGGAGGACGCAGAGGGAGGAGGCGGTAGGGGTAGGGCGGCTTAGGGTTAGAGGCTTCCCCTTGGTCCCCTTATGGCTGGCCCACTTGGGCCGAGTAGCCGTGGACTGAAGGCTAAGTTCTCTTCTCCTCTCAAAATCTGAATTTCCCTATTTAACTATATTTAATTTCCTCTCTCCGTCCTAATGTCTAAATGGATATTACACGCACCCATAGTTACAAGACATGGCTGTAGAAAAAAGAGCAATAAAGATATGACCCTTTTTTAATCTTCTTTTGTTGGATCCCCCTAGCTAGCTAATTCTGTTCCCGTGTGAACTCAATGATCTATAAAATCAATCATGTGCTTAGGATTTCCAATCTCAACTAGGACAAGCAAGCATGTACTCTTCCAAAATATATTTAGTCAATTGATGCATCTATCTAGGAATCCACAAAAAAAAACGAATTGCGTATACAAACACAAATGTCATATCTAAGTTGATCCTAGTGTGAACCGGACTCTTGTCATCGCCAAAATTTTCTACGCATTGCCGTACACAATTCAAGCTATATATCATCACCGTTTCTTTCACTCATTCATTAAGCAAGCTTTCACCCATCGGCATAGAAACAAAATCAGAGAACCTACTTTTTCTTTCTTATGATGGAATCATACACGACATGGAACATTAGATGCATATAAAATTCTTTTACTTTATTAGGACAATCAAGCTTGTACTCTTCCAAGATTTGAATCATTAATTGGTGTATATATATACCTCTCTACAAGCTAGGAATCCACACAGCAGAAAAACAATTGCATATACAAACACAGGTGGCGCCGTAAGTTCTCTTAGTGTGAACCGACTTTTTGTCATGGTCAAAAATTTCTATGCATTGGCCTACAGAATTCAAGCTATATTACGTTTCGTCCACTCATTCATTAAGCAAGCTAAACAAAATCGGAGAACCTTCTTTTCTTTCTTGTGATGGAATCATAGACAGTACAGAACATTAGGACTCGGCTGTCAGTAGCTTTCGCTTTGTGAACGCCCAGCTCAAGATTTTCAGCGCATTGCGTTAATATACGTCCAGGTGTCATAGTAAACGATGGATCGTTACATCACAGCTACATTTGTATGGCTCCTGCTGAGACTGAGCTAGCTTGATTGATTGCAGGTCAACTGCACTAATTAGATTAGGTGCCCCTCCAACTCATCCAAATAATTCACCACTTAACTGCTAGTTTCATGTACATATATTGTGTATAACGGATTCATGACAGAGTGGATTCAAACAAATTCTACTTCAAAACCTGTTTTCTTCCTGCACATGGTTTTTCTACTTGCTTTTGTTCCTAAACACCCGTCCAAGAAGACAACTGATATACGTAGGAATTTCAGAGAAATTTTGCAGTAAGTAGTATAGATCTCACTGGATTTCCACAAAATTCCTATGTTCGAAACGTGGCCCTAATACGGGGCTCACCTGGGACTGGGGGGGCCTCAAATGTGCCCAGGAATATAACCTTGAGATATACACTCTCTGAGTGTGAACACAAGTTGTGTAAAAGACACAGTGTATGAACTCGAAACCATGATACTTCCAGATCAATCACTCGCTCTAATTTTGACTCGTAGCTAGTGTGGTAGTGACCACTGACCAGTGATATAAACATGGTGTAGATTGGCAGCGCCGTACCAAATGGGCGAGGTAGAATAGCATACGATATGCATCTCCCTTTCTCAAATACAGCTGACCTGTCATCCCTGACCGAGCTCGTGTTGGTTGGCAGCGCTCCACACTATCCCGTTAGAAGTGTCTCCGACGCATTTGTCCCGTGGTCCATGCATGCATGTACGCGATATTGGAACAGGTTCCCATTTCTTTAGGAAGTAGCACTAACAAAGGTATAGCGGACTAGTACAATAATTACAATACCTTTCCATTTCGCCTTGTTGGGCCATCCCATCAGAAAAACCAACGGTTTAATTAAACAGACTACTGTAGCTTGTCATTTTGAACATCCACACAGTTTCTAATATACGTTTTTGACCATTATTTTTTCTAACTATATGCCACCAAAAATTATAAAATATATAATGATGTGGAAATACTTTTGATGATAAATCTACTCATAATTTTATTGTGATAAATCTTTATATTTTTCTATAAATTAATAGTAATTTTTTTAAATATTAGCTGTATGTTTTTCAAAACGACATCTATTTAAAAACGAAGATATAATAAACTGGACAACCTAGCAAGAAAACATATAGCGTTGTAGCACATAGCCTTTACTACGTAAAGAAGACCTGGGGAAATAGACTCTACAGTAAAAGAACCCATGGAACAAGAAGGACACACTAATAGTTGGGAAAACGAAAGGGAAAAGAACCCGAAAAGGTTCCTGCTGTTTTGGGGCAGTTTACACGCCAATCAACGCTCATTTTGGTGCGCTGCCCAAGAGGAAAGCACCCAACGTCCTTCTTGCTCCCTCATAGATGTTGTGAAGTACTTTTGATGATAAATTTATTCATAATTTTATTATGATAAATCTAAATTTTTTTCTAAAAATTAATAGTAAAAGTTTTAAAATATTAGCTACATGTATTTAAAACAACTGAGAACGAAGGTATAATAAACAGGATAACCTAGGAAGAAAACGTATAGCGTTGCAGCACACAGCCTTTACTAGGGATGTGAATTGGTAAAGGATAATTCGTTTTATCCGATATTCGTATCCGAGAAAATGCAAATGTGGTAAGTAAAATCCACATCCGAACGAGAAACAGTACTATCCGGAGAAAACGGATAGTATCCGCATCCGTATTCGATGTTATTCGTATCCGAGAAAATAGATACTATCCGTATCCGGAAAAATAAATAAGAATACTATTCATTTTTTCCCGAATATGAATACTATCCGTTTCCTCCCAAAAAATGAATACTTATACTATCCGCTTTTCCTAGATACGAACAAGAATACTATCCTTTTTTCCCCCCTGGAGTGTTTCTGTTTCGACAGGTCTTGATTCGGTGCCGAATCTGTGGTTGTTGGGTGTTCTACCGAGATTTGTCGCAAAAGTTGTAGGATATTTGTATTTGATCAAATTGAGTACATATTCGATTCGAATTCATTACAACCTTCGATTCGTATTTGAGAATGTTCGAGTTCGAATTCGTATTCGTATTAAAAATATGGATTCGTATTCGTATTCGATACTATTCGATCCGTTTTCGTCCCTAACCTTTACCAGGTAAAGAAGGCCGGGGGAATGGAATCCGCAGTAATAGAACCCATGGAACGAAGAGGGACTCACTAGATGGTTGGGAAAACGAAAGGGAAAAGAACCGGAAAAGGTGCCGGCCGTTTTGGGGCAGTTCACACGCCAATCGACGCTCATTTTGGTGCGCTGCTCAAGAGGAAACGCACCCAATGTGCTCGCTCCCTCCCATAGATGATTGGAATAGAATAGTTTGCCGGTGATTGGATTGGATCCAGTGGAATATTTTATTACTCGCTTCTTTTATTTGGGTTTTCAGTTGGATTTAGGTGAAAGCAAGCAGACTTTTATGGGGACTCCGTCCCCATTGAGCCGTCGGCATCGAACGATGTGTACGTGACAACCATCTGGCTCAATCGTGGTGGGGAGCCGAGAGTTGACTTCTAGAAGCGAAGCATTTACGATCCTTAGTGGACAATGGGATAATGTGGTGCTTCAAAGATGATATTGAACTCCTGTAACGAGTTGACAAATACTTCCGACGCTACAAAGAAGGATAAATCGATTTCCTTTCATTTCTCCGAGGCAAATTTAGCCACTATACAATAAACTTTTTGTGGTATTTGCTTCATGACATCGGTTTTTGTGACTTCGTTGGAGAAACTTTGTGACTATTTGATGGACGACACTGTATCTATTATAATAACATACCTGACTGTTTTGGAGAGAAAACAACTATAAATGACCTATATGCCCCTCTCTTCTTCTTCTTCCTCCTTCCTTCTCCATGCCACTCCGGCGGCCCCTTTCCATCGTCGCGCAACCTCCGCTTCCTCTTCCCCTTACAATGTTGTGCTCTTTAGAGAGCTTAGACGACCATAACGACGCGAGGACATGGTGGCCATGGCATGGCGGGCGGCGAGCGAGGGAACTCATTGAGGTCAATTGTAACATCTCAAAATTTGGTTTGTTTATGAACTTTTAAAAATAAAAGTAATCATTTGATTTTTCCTGTTTAAGTTCCAACTGAATTTGAATTTTAAGAAATCAAAAAGATTTAATGTGAATAATCTAAACTTCAATTAAATTAAAAGTTGTTTTATTTGGGTCCCTAGTGTTCTAGAGAATTTTTTTGAATTTTCTGTGCCATCACCATCAGAGGTGTCATTCGTGTTCCCTGTGCCGTCGCCAACTTGGTGCTTGCCCTCGTTCTCTTCGGATGCCACCCAAACGCTGGAGCTGCCGTCACACGAGCTATCCCCACTACCAAAGTCACCGCCGACAAGCCACTGTCGCCCTTACCGAGCCACTACCACTAGAGCTTCGTCTTGTTCGCGGGTTTTCGTTTTTGCCCTTAGTCGGACTTCCCTCGCCATTATTTACCTTCGCTACCGCCTCCATTCTCGCCGACCAAGTCCTCTGCTGTGCTTCTACTGTGCTAGCTTCTCTTTATCTCTTTGTGCTCTGGGTCCATCTCGTTAGTGCCTTTTGCTCTCTGTGCCACTGTGAGGACCCCGGTTTATTCGGCTTGTACTGTTTAACCATCCACTTGGTCCTAACAGTACAAATCAAATAAACCAAGCCTCGAGATATGTATACTTCCCAGAATTGCAGTATACACACCCCGTTACAAAATCATGCATCAATTCCATTCATACACATAGAGCCGAAGCAAAAGCAACAACTTAAAGTCATAGATAATATAAAGAGAGTTATTACAAAAGAGAGGCCGACCGGCCAAAAGTCATACAAATAAGTAAATACACACTGGAAGCAAAATGGCCATAAGATGGCGATAAACAAAAGCCAATCGGTGTGCCTTTACCCACAAGGCAACCAACCGGACCGCCAAGCTAATCGTCCCAGATAGCGCGCAACACAACTCACAAAGTGAGGCCCTTGGGGCTCACCTTCTTCCTCTGCAACAATTAATATTAAGCAAGCGGATGAGTACAAAACTTGTTTTTGTACTCGCAAGACTGACGTGTGAGATAACAGAACTATAATTAACTACATGCAAGCTTTATTTAAGTGGATGAGGCTCTGGACTTATTTTCAGCATAAAGCAAGTTTCCAATTGCAATAAGGTAATCGATTCAAAGCAAGTTTGCAATTAACTTTTATTGTTCAAATAAAAGAGAGACAATTATAACAATAGATAGATGACAACACCAACCTAGAAGTGACTAACCCATAGACACCACAACAATAGCATGAAGTACCCTTCATACCACCCATGTCAAGTTTAAGTTTTTTAAAAGGTTGTAGTCTAGTTCTTGCGACCTTACCAAGCATGTCCATAACCTAGGGCGAGGCTATTCGAATAGTTTTAACCTGCAGGTGTACCAATGTACCCACACGATAGACCGCCTTTCCACCACCACGGTTAGCACACTTCCTTTGGTATGCGGACATGGCTAAGTCTAACAAGACGCTTTCCAATGGGCGATGCTAATTAAGAGCCGCAACCCACGGGAGAAAGACACATTAGACAGACCTAACCGTGCGCCAATGCTCCCTCCAAACACCACACACAAGAACACGCCCACCAACCAGCTCATAATTAACACCTCCCAAAGTACTTAGTCAAGAGAGGTTCCATATCCCCCTCGTGTGGTTAGCACGCAATAATTGCTTGGATCAATGGCACAAGTAACTCGGTCCTTAGGGACTTAGGCACCATTCCAATCACACCCAACAGATCGCCCAACATACCATTGTGCCCAAGCCAAGATATAATTTTTGTTTTCAGTTTTTGATTTGCAAAATGGTAAAACACAAGGGTTGGACATAATGGAATAATAATAGCAATTGTGTGATCAAGATCACCGACTAAGTCGATGATCGCCCAATACTACCGATACTAGGCATGGCTAAGCAATGTTTATCCGAAATCTACTAAGTGACAAGAGCTCATCCAGCGAACTCTAATCACAGCAAATAACCTAGGCTCAGGTAGTAGAGGATAATTATTTACCTACAGATTATGCAACTAGAGGTCTAACTAATCAATTTAACAACAAAATAGCAATGCATACATAGAAGTTAAACAAAATATTAGACTTTAAAAGTAATGGGATTGAATGGGAAATGATCAAACTGCTTGCCTGCTTGTTGTGGCTCAAATTGTTGCGGAGGGTCGTTCTCGGGGTTACCACAAATGTCGAATCCTAAGCGAAAGAGCGAAAACAACCAATAAGACGAGCAACACTTAAACAAAAGAGCAAGCCAAAAATTAACCAAATGCGACGAAATTTACACACAAGGTAGAATACGAATATAACTAGACATAGAAACTGGAAAAACCTAATTTGGATTTGTGGTGCAAAAGATATTCCCTAAAAACCTATTTTCGGCCATAATTAACACTGTAGCAAAATATTTTCTAGAAAGATTTTGAAGCTGAAATTTTATGGTAGCTACCTATTTGTATGGTGATAACCCATATAAAATTTCAGGTCATTTGGAGTTATATTGAAAGAGTTATGGTTTTTCTAAATTGTTTAGGGTATTAAACTAAAATATGATCCTTATGATTTTTAAAAACAGTAAAATTTGTGAAACCAATTTTCCTAGGAAATACACTAGCATTGGAAGCTAATCCAATTGGATTCATACAAAAATGAGCTATAGACTAAACGTTATGCATTTTACAAGTTTGCTAAAAGTTCTGAAAACAGTATCAATTTCACTTGTTTATTATTTTTTGAAAATGGTTTTCCAGATTTGATCATGGTCTACAATTATTTTTCTATTTAAGTGCAAGTTATAAGGAAGCTAACAAAACTGGAATCATCTAATTTGGATCTAAGATGACAAAGATATGAAAATGACAAGACCTAATGTGACAGATTTACGGACTTAGCACTTTCGGGACTTCACTAACACCTAGCGGCGTGGGCGAACAGAGCCGTTGATCTCAGATCAGATGTCCCGGTTGAACCACGCCAAAACATCCCTCACGCGCGAGCGAGAGGGCGGCGTGGAGGCTCGAGGGTCGTTGATCTGGGATCCAACGGCCAAGATCGACCACGTCGCTCCGCAGCGCGTTGTCGTTCGGACAACGTAACCGGCGACGCCGCTCGCTCTGGCGCGGCGCGTGGCGAACTCTGGCGCGCCGGTGAGTGGCCAAATGAAAACACAATACCCTGCGCTGCGCCGCGCCAAAAACATCGCCGGAGGCGACCTACACCGCCGGCGCGACAGGAGGCGGAGGTGATCCTCGGTAAAAATGACAACCGCGAGCGCTAGAGCTAAGCCCCACTATCCTGTGCGCTAGCTCGGAGGGTGCCGAGGACTCACCGGAAGGTCGCGGTGAAGATAAGCTGGCGGAGGAGTCTTTGCGGAGAATCGAAGCGGCGGCGAGCCTTCACGAGGAGAAGCCACCTGGACAACACGAAGAGGATAGGATGGTACCATTAGGTCCGCTAGGCCCCGAGAGAGGTTCACCGAAAGGGGTAGGGGTTGGAGGTCATCACCGCACCGGAGAAGAAAAGGCGTTTTTGGCCGAGAGGAACCTCAAATTGGAGCCCTCTGCGAGGATCAAGACCAATTGAGTTAGGGTTAATGCTCACGGAGGTGAGGGGTGGAGAGGAACCAAGCGGCGAGCCCGAGAGCACCGGATGCGAGCTTCACCGAGAAGCTCCAGCGAAGAATGGCGGAAATGGCAGCGGTTGAGTTTGGGGCTCGCCCAAGCTTAGTGAGTGCAAGAGAGAGCGTGGAGAGAGCAAAGGAAGCCCAGGAGGGGACGAAGCTTAAGTAGCGAGAGGGGCACGGGGACCTCAACGGCTCTCTCTCACGGCGAGGCGACCTCGGTGCTCGAGCAACGAGTGGGTGAGAGGTCGGAAAGGCGACTTTGGCGCGGCGCCTGCGACACCATTTAATGCGTGGCAGCAATAGTCGTTGGAGGGCCCCGCCGAGAGCGACTCGGCGGCTGCGGCGTTCAGCCGCGAGGCGAGAGAAGGAGGCAGGGAGAGCGGAGGAAGGAGGCAGCGGCCACCGTTGGATCGAGATCGGAGGGTTGAGGCGAGAGGACATTCGGACAATCCTAATGCCCACACAATCGGACCGTCGATTTCAAAGCGGACGGCACGCGATGCGCTCATGCGGTGCGGCTCAGCCGGTCGCGACTAGGCGGTTCGATCGAGTCGAGTCGGGGTTGGGTCGGTCGGAGGAAACGTGCAAGCAGTTTAAATTTTGATTTTTAAAAGCTGAAACTTTGGGGATTTAATTGAAGTATCAAATCAACTCCAAATTTTATGAAATTTTAACTGGAGCTTGCTGACAATAGGATCAACCTTCCATAAAATTTCCAGAGGGTTTTGTACACTGGAATTTTCTCAAGAAATTCCAGAAGGTTAAAACAGAGGTTTGACGAAGGTTTGACTTGCCTCTAAAATATTTCAAATAATTTCCCAAAATTATGAAATAATTCAGAGGTGTTACCAAGCAACCCTAGAACCAGGGAAAATTATTTCCAAGGGTTTGACAAAAGATTTGACCAAGGAGGTTGTTGACTTGATAATAAATGAGGGTTTTGATTTTGAATTTCCCAAAATTCCTTTACAAGAATTTCAGAAAAGTTCAAGAGTGAAAGGATGTGAAAAAGTTTTAATTTACCCTCATTTTATTACATTTGAAACACAAGCCAAATTGGGGATGTTACAAACCTCCCCTTACAAAAATCTCGTCCGAGATTTGGTTCACTCGGAAAAGAAAGAGGGTAGTCCGCACGAGGCGATCTTCTCGCTCCCAAGTAGCCTCGTCCTCGGAATGGTTCGACCACTGAACTTTAAGGAACTTGATGGTCTTGTTCCTTGTTCTTAGCTCGACCTCCTCGAGTATGCGAGCGAGGTGCTCGCGATAGGTCAAATTCTCACGAACATCAAGAGTCTCCAGAGCTTCCTCTGTTGGAACACGGAGGCACTTCTTAGGTGGGACACATGAAACACATCATGTACCCCGCAAGTGCAGTGAGCAACTCAATTTGTGGCGACAACTCCTTCTTCTCGATAACACGGTATGGACCGACATATCGAGGAGCCAACTTGCCCTTGACACCAAAACGCTGTTGACCCTTGGAGGAGAAACCTTGAGATAAGCGAAGTCATTGGGCTCAAAGCTCAACTCCACGGCGGCGATCCGCATAGCTCTTTGCTGGATTGAGCCGTGCGTAGCGATCGCGAATGAGTGGACTTGACCCTCGGCCATTAATCAGTCGGGCCAAAGAAAGGTCTCTCACGGTCTCGGACAGTTCAACGGGTTCTACACTTTCTCCGTATAAGGCCTCAAATGGTGCCATGCAGGCGGCTTGGAAGGCGTTGTTATAAGAAAACTCGGCGAATGGCAAGCACTTCTCCCAATGCTTCCCATAGGAAAGGACACAAGCTCGCAACATGTCCTCCAAAACTTGGTTGACCTCTCGGTCGACCATCTGTTTGGGGTGAAATCTTGAAATGAAAGAAAGCGAGTTCCATAGCCTCTTGCGAGCTATGCCAAAATCGAGCGTGAGCAGCGAACCACGATCGACACAATTGTCTTTGGTACACCATGCAAACTCACGATGCGGGCTATGTAGAGATCCGCGGAAGACCTACTGAAGTCGGTCTTGGCGGGAAGAAAATGAGCCACCTTAGTCAATCGATCGATGGCGACCCGGATAACATCATTCTTCTTTGGGGACCAGGGTAGACCGGTGATAAAGTCCATCCCGCCGAATCCCACTTCCACTCGAGGTGGTAAGGGTGAAGCGGTCCGGCCGGCGATGTTCGGCCTTGACACGGCGACACGTCGCGCTCGACAACGAACCTTGCGATCTCTCTCTTCATTCGGGTCCACCAAAATCTCGCCGGAGATCATGATACATCTTCGTGGCCGGGATGAATGGACAAGGGAGAATCATGGGCTTCGCGGAGGATCAACTCCGCAACTCCATGTCCTTTGGAACTACGAGGCGTTGCGAACCTCACGACACCAAGCTCATCTACGGAGAAGCGCTTGGCTATTCCATTCTTGACATTTTCCTTGATGCGGTTCACTCCAACATCCGATTGCGGCGGACTTGATCCGATCCACCAAGGTTGGTTGTACAACCAAGGCGGTGAGGAACCATGCTCAACCAAACCCAAGTTGAGGCGCTGAAACTCCTCTAGAAGAGGTGATGCTCTTGAAGCAACAATGCATTGCAATGCGCTGCGACTAAGCGCATCCATAGCGACATTGGCCTTGCCGGATGGTAGTGAATACCCATGTCATAGTCCTTGATCAACTCCAACCATCTCCTTTGCAGGAGGTTTAGGTGCAGTTGGGTGAACAAATACTTTAGGCTTTTGTGATCGAATACACTTCACAGCGATTCCGATTAGGTAATGTCGCCAAATCTTAAGTGCATGGATCACGCCAACTCCAAGTCATGGGTAGGATAGTTGAGTTCATGAGGTCTCAATTGCCTTGATGCATAGGCCACTACCTTGCCTTCTTGCATAAGGACACAACCGAGGCCTCGACGAGAGCGTCACAAAAGATATCGAAGCTTGACGGACATCGGGAGAACAAGAGCGGGAGCGGTGGTCAATCGCTTCTTAAGTGCTTGAAACTTTCCTGCAATCAGCGGACCACGAGAACTTCTTGTCCTTCTTGAGCAACTCCGTCGCCGGCCGCTATCTTGGAGAAGTTCTCGATGAAGCGGCGATAATATCCGCTAAACCAAGAAAACTCGAACGGTGACCAAGTAGGTGACTCGAGAAAGCACGTCGCTGATCTTGCCGGGATCCACTCGCCCCTGCCGAAAGAATATGTCCTAAGAAGGCTACTTCCGTCAACGAGCAGCGCGCTTGAACTTTGCATACGACTTGTGCTCGCGGCTTGCCCAACACAAGCCTCAAATGCCGGTGTGTTCCTCATCGCTCTTGGAGTAGATAAGGATATCATCGATGAAGACCACAACGAACCTATCCAAATACTCCATGAACACCGAATTCATGAGGTTCATGAACAAGGCGAGCATTGGTTGGCCGAATGACATGGCGGTATACTCGTATAAGCCATAACGAGTAGAAAAAGCCGTCTTTGGAATATCCTCGGTCGAATCCGAACTGATGATATCCCACTCTCAAATCAATCTTGGAGAAGACTCGAGCTCCGGTTAATTGATCGAAGAGGTAATCGATACGGGGCAAAGGGTACTTGTTCTTCTGATTACTTCATTAAGTGGGCGGTAATCAACGCTTTATCTGCAGACGTCTTGTCCTTTTCGGGACAAAGATTGCTGAGCATCCCCAAGAGATGAGCTAGGCGGATGAAACCCTTCTCTTGAAGCTCACCCGTTGCTTCTTCAACTCCACCAACTCGATTGGGTCCATTCGGTAAGGCCTCTTTGAAATCGGGCGATGCAGGAACCAACTCAATGACAAACTCGAGGTCTCGAACCGGTGGCATCCACGGAAGGTCGTCGGGAAAACATCAACAAAGTCACATACCACCGGACTTCACTAATATCTAGAGCGGGCTTCGCTGGCGCGAAGAGATGCGGACCTGCGGCCGGTGGCGAACTTGCTCGCGAAAGGCTGGTGAGGTAGATGAGCCTCCTAGCGCAATCAATTTGTCCCATGTCTTGAGACAACCAATCCATGCCTAGGATTACATCTAAGCTCGCCGATCGAAGGAGGATAAGGTTTGCCAAGAATCCTACCCCTTCTATCTCAGGGGACATCCCTACACTCGGACTCGGCTCTCAACTCCGAACGGGAGAGCGAATGAGCAGCGGGACCAACAATGGAGTAAAGAAGACCTCCACAGCAGCAAAAGACTGAAACAAGCGAATGAGATGCGCTGAATCAAACAAAGCGTAGCGGGGAAAGAGTTAACAGAAAGGGTACCCAACACGACGTCCGAGTGCCTCCTGTGCCTCCTCCGCGGAGATGAGGTTGACGCGCCACTACCCACGCCTTGGGTAGCGGGGACAACCTTCTCGATCTGGGAGGACCACCTCCCTGCGCGTCCTCCATTGGGACGAGGGCTGCTCCGATCTTGTTAGGGCAACTATTGGCATAATGCCCTTCAGTTGCACGAAAAGCAAGTGACCCCGCGGCCGGATTGCGGGGCCACCTGGCTGTTCGCGGCGCCGCGTGGCTGAGGGCATGGCTGCGGAGGCGAGGAGTGGGTCTTTGGCGGCCTCGGTGGTAGTGAAGCCACGAGCGGGCCTAGGGTAGGCCCGACACGGGGGAGAGGCGGCTGTGCGGACAGTGGGCCTCCCACTTGCGCTTGCGGGACTCGCCCGCGCCTTCGCCTTGTGCTCGGCAACAATGGCCTTGTCCACCAAGGTCGAAAGTCGGCAAAGTCCACAATGGAGAGCTTGTCTTGCGGCTCCTCGGACAAACCCTCCATGAACTTCTCACCTTGGCCTCATCGGTGGCCACCTCGGATGGAGCATAACGAGCCAAGTGGTTGAACTCGTGCAGGTACTCCATCAGCGACTTACGCCCTTGCTTGAGCGCGAAACTCCTTCTTCTTGACTTCATCAAGCCGGCGGGGATGTGAGCTCGGCGGAACGCCGTCGGAACTCATCCCAAGAGACGGTGTGGTGGCGGGCTGCATGGCCAAAGTTCTCCCACCGGAGAGTCTGCCCAGGCGATGGGAGGCAAAGAGTGCCCTGTCTGGTCGGAGCGAGCAACGTCGAGCTTCGCTCAACTTTGCGCGACGATCGTCTGCGTCCAAAGGGTCCTCGGACACGAGAGCGTGGGGTGAGTGCGAAGAAACTCGGCCAAACCCCACGCAGGTGATGTCCACCGCTTGCCCAGATCTGAGGCACCGAAAGAAGCGGAGGTGTTGCGGCGCAATAACATCCAGCGGGACCCTCCTGTCCTCCGAGCGGTTGCGCTCGATCGAAGAAGGACCTCACCATGGTTGGAGGAGGCGGAGCTCCTCATCAAACAGTGCTGCGACCACGGCCGCTCACAGTACCTCGGCCATCTGGTTCAAGAAACTTAGGTTAGAAACCAAAGCGCTAACATTAGAAGTTGATGAAAGCGAAAAGCTAACGATTAGGGGAATGAGACATCACCCTAACCGAAAGCCAAAAACAGCAAGTAAACAAACTTTAAATGTTTCCAAAGAGACTCCAAAATAGCAAAGGAAATATCAAACCAAAGCTCAACTTCTCAATGCCATTAACCCGTACTGAATGAATGAGCAATGGTGTGAGAATGTAGGAATTTCAGCTCCTTACCACAAATCTAACCCTACTTAAGAGCAAGGTTAAGCCAGTGAAATAAGTGTTAGATACTTAACTAACTAGTATCACATCTTACCCAATTGTTCCCCACAAGTTTTAGTTGATTATCCTCTCATTTTCTACCCTATTTAGAAACCTTTGAGCTTGCTTGTCCGGAAATTGAATGATTGCTGTCAGATTTTGCATCCAAGCCTCCTAATTGAAATCTTCAACCGGAGCTTCAAAACCTTGTAGAGGGCAGCTAACACTTCAATTTGCCAAACTCATTAGTCCCAAACCCAATTTAAGCGATAATGACTATCTTTTGAGAGGAGGAAAGGAGAACAACTTTTAAAACTCAAATTAGAGCAAGATGAGATAGAAAGCTAAGATAGGTAAGGAATAAAATCGAGAACTTACTTAAGCTTTCAAAAATCATTTGATATTTTGAAAATTAAGTTTTCCAAAATATCCTAAAGGCGATCAAGCTTGGGTTACTACGGTCGGAATGGCTCGATACCAACTTTGTGAGGACCCCGGTTTATTCGGCTTATCTTGTTTAACCATCCACTTGGTCCTAACAGTACAAATCAAATAAACCAAGCCTCGAGATATGTATACTTCCCAGAATTGCAGTATACACACCCCGTTACAAAATCATGCATCAATTCCATTCATACACATAGAGCCGAAGCAAAAGCAACAACTTAAAGTCATAGATAATATAAAGAGAGTTATTACAAAAGAGAGGCCGACCGGCCAAAAGTCATACAAATAAGTAAATACAGCGGAAGCAAAATGGCCATAAGATGGCGATAAACAAAAGCCAATCGGTGTGCCTTTACCCACAAGGCAACCAACCGGACCGCCAAGCTAATCGTCCCAGACAGCGCCAACACAACTCACAAAAGTGAGGCCCTTGGGGCTCACCTTCTTCCTCTGCAACAATTAATATTAAGCAAAGCGGATGAGTACAAAACTTGTTTTTGTACTCGCAAGGCCAACGTGTGAGATAACGAACTATAATTAACTACATGCAAGCTTTATTTAAGTGGATGAGGCTCTGGACTTATTTTCACATAAAGCAAGTTTCCAATTGCAATAAGGTAATAGATTCAAAGCAAGTTTGCAATTAACTTTTATTGTTCAAATAAAGAGAGATAATTATAACAATAGATAGATGACAACACCAACCTAGAAGTGACTAACCCATAGCCACCACAACAATAGCATGAAGTACCCTTCATACCACCCATGTCAAGTTTAAGTTTTTTAAAAGGTTGTAGTCTAGTTCTTGCGACCTTACCAAGCATGTCCATAACCTAGGGCGAGGCTATTCGAATAGTTTTAACCTGCGGGGTGTACCAATGTACCCACACGATAGACCGCCTTTCCACGACCACGGTTAGCACACTTCCTTTGGTATGCGGACATGGCTAAGTCTAACAAGACGCTTTCAATGGGCGATGCTAATTAAGAGCCGCAACCCACGGAGAAAGACACATTAGACAGCCTAACCGGTGCGCAATGCTCCCTCCAAACACCACACACAAGAACACACCCACCAACTGACCATAATTAACACTGTAGCAAAAATATTTTCTAGAAAGATTTTGAAGCTGAAATTTTATGGTAGCTACCTATTGGTATGGTGATAACCCATATAAAATTTCAGGTCATTTGGAGTTATATTGAAAGAGTTATGGTTTTCTAAATTGTTTAGGGTATTAAACTAAAATATGATCCTTATGATTTTTAAAAACAGTAAAATTTGTGAAACCAATTTTCCTAGGAAATACACTAGCAGTGGAAGCTAATCCAATTGGATTCATACAAAAATGAGCTATAGACTAAACGTTATGCATTTTACAAGTTTGCTAAAAGTTCTGAAAGCATTATCAATTTCACTTGTTTATTATTTTTGAAAATGGTTTTCCAGATTTGATCATGGTCTACAATTATTTTTCTATTTAAGTGCAAGTTATAAGGAAGCTAACAAAACTGGAATCATCTAATTTGGATCTAAGATGACAAAGATATGAAAATGACAAGACCCTAATGTGACGATTTACGGACTTAGCACTTTCGGGACTTCACTAACACCTAGCGGCGTGGGCGAACGAGGCCGTTGATCTCGGATCAGATGTCCCTGGTTGAACCACGCCAAAACATCCCTCACGCGCGAGCGGAGGGCGGCGTGGAGGCTCGAGGTCGTTGATCTCTGGATCAGCGGCGAAGATCGACCACGTCGCTCCGCGGCGTTGTCGTTCGACAACGAACCGGCGGCGCCGCTCGCTCTGGCGCGGCAGCGGCGGCGGCGGCTCTGGCGCGCAGTGAGTGGCCAAATGAAAGCATAATACCCTGCGCTGCGCTCGCACAAAAACATCGCCGGAGGCGACCTACACGCCGGCCCAGCGCGACAAGGAGGCGGAGGTGATCCTACGGTAAAAATGACAACCGCGAGCGCTAGGGCTAAGCCCCACTATCTGTGCGCTAGCTCTTGGAGGGTGCCGAGGACTCACCGGAAGGTCGCGGTGAAGATAAGCTGGCCGGAGGAGTCTTTGGCGGCGGAGAATCGGCGGCGGAGCCTTCACGAGAGAAGCCACCTGGACAACACGAAGAGGATAGGATGGTACCATTAGGTCCGCTAGGCCCCGAGAGGTTGGTAGAAGGGTAGGGGTTGGAGGTCATCACGCACCGGAGAAGAAAAGGCGTTTACGGCCGCGAGAGGAACCTCCAAATGGAGCCCTCTGCGAGGATCAAGACCAATTGAGTTAGGGTTAATGCTCACGGAGGTGAGGGGTGGAGAGGAACCAGCGGCGAGCCGAGAGCCACTGGATGCGAGCTTCAGAAGCTCCGCGGCGGCAATGGCGGAAATGGCAGCGGTTGAGTTTGGGGCTCGCCCAAGCTTGGTGAGTGCAAGAGAGGCATGGAGAGCAAAGGAAGCCCAAGGAGGGCGAAGCTTAAGTAGCGAGAGGGCACGGGGACCTCAACGGCTCTCTCTCGGGCGGCGACCTCGGTGCTCGAGCAACGAGTGGGTGAGAGGTCGGGGAAAGCGACTTTGGCGCGCCGCCGACACCATTTAATGCGTGGCGGCAATAGTCGTTGGAGGGCCGCCGAGACGACTCGGCGAGCTGCGGCGTTCAGTAGCGAGAGCGAAGAAGGAGACAGGAGAGCCGAGAGGAAGGAGGCAGCGCGCCACCGTTGGATCGAGATCGGAGGTTGAGGCGAGAGACATTCGGACAATCCTAATGCCCACACAATCTGGACCGTCGATTTCCAAGCGGACGGCACGCGATGCGCTCGCGCGGTGCGCTCAGCCGGTGCAGCTAGGCGGTTCGATCGAGTCAGTCGGGGTTGGGTCGGTCGGAGGAACAGTGCAAGCGATTTAAATTTTGATTTTTAAAAGCTGAAACTTTGGGGATTTAATTGAAGTATCAAATCAACTCCAAATTTTATGAAATTTTAACTGGAGCTTGCTGACAATAGGATCAACCTTCCATAAAATTTCCAGAGGGTTTTGTACACTGGAATTTTCTCAAGAAATTCCAGAAGGTTAAAACAGAGGTTTGACCAAGGTTTGACTTGTCTCTAAAATATTTCAAATAATTTCCCAAAATTATGAAATAATTCAGAGGTGTTACCAAGCAACCCTAGAACCAGGGAAAATTATTTCCAAGGGTTTGACAAAAGATTTGACCAAGGAGGTTGTTGACTTGATAATAAATGAGGGTTTTGATTTTGAATTTCCCAAAATTCCTTTACAAGAATTTCAGAAAAGTTCAAGAGTGAAAGGATGACAGAAAAAGTTTTAATTTACCCTCATTTTATTACATTTGAAACACAAGCCAAATTGGGGATGTTACAGCCACATAAGCAACCAATTCAGCACCACCCGAGTGCCACCTCAGCCTTTGCTACCTTGTGTCATCCAAGTGTCAGTGCCATGTGGCGAACCTAAGCCTAAACCTAGACCAAAAAACCGTAGACTCAGTCCACCCTAAACCTAATCACTTCCAACTTGACCCCACTTTCCATCCCCTAATCTCTTTTTCCAAGTGTTATTTTAATTTGGAAATTCATAAAATCAGTAGGGTCCAGCTGTCAGCCTTTAGGGTTTTTCTTTATTTAATCCAAATGGAATATTCTTTGGAGGTTCTTTTCTTTCTCATTTCCTTTCCAGCAAATCTTCTCAGAGTTCGTTCTCTTTCGTTCAAACTCTGATTTAGTCCTTTCAAAATTTTAAATTTATCTAAAATTGAGCTCTTTCTTTTAGAGTTGGTTTTATAGTTTTTGGATTTTATTTGAATTTCTTTTAAATTTATTTGTGCTTCACATGTTGTTTTGTCTCTCGTTAAACGATCTGTTTCATAGAGTAGGAGCAGAAGCAAACTTCAAAGATCCAAGTGTGGTAATTGAGCAAAGACAAAGCCAAGGCAAGTTGTAGTCCTTTGATCATATTGAATCTATGATTTCAAAAGTATATTATTTTATATCAATTGCATACTATCTTTATGTCAGTTGCTTTGGGATTAGCTATCACCTGTTTGTCATTATGCCTCTATTGAACTTTTTAATATCTTGAATCATTTGTCACCATAGAATGGTTAATTTAAGTTGAACATTTTTGTATCACCAATGGGGGTATCGTACAGATGCTTAGTCATGCTTAGTTACGATGGGCTCATGATCACATGTGTAATAATTTTAAATTTGACTTAATGGGATAGGGAATTGTGGAGGTTAGCCACTGTTGTTAAAATTTGTGTACCATGACAGGGTATGTCATTGGTCTTAGTTGAACAAAATGATTTTTCGTTCGAGTGAGCGATCGTGAAGTGGGGGTGTGGTTAACACGTCATGGGCTCGTGGTAGACTCACCTGAGTAACTTATCAAGGACTTAATCTTGTGCGCTATTGAACTGGGTCCTATCGTACAACCACATGCTTGGTATGGGACATGCCTAACTTAGTAAGTTGTGGAGTTTTGACTGACTACTCAGGTAGTATATGGGTGAAGCTGTGTACCCTTTTTAAAGTCACATCTATGGGCGGGGTTTTACCGTCTCCAGATCCAACGGTGAGCGTCAAACCAATGGTGAGGTTGAGGTTGACAGTATGCACATCGAGAGAGTCAAAAGGTTTTGTTATGATTGGTGCTAGCTACACTAGTTATATTTTGTGGGTAAAGTGTACAACTTCTCCAGAGTGTTAATTAATCTATTCGAATAGCCGCGTCCGCGGTTGTGGACATGTCTGGGGATTTCACACGAGACGTATAGTTTCTTTCTAAAATATGTCGGAGTGTGAATGTGAAGTTCACTTGATGAATATAATGTTCGTTTGGTGAATGAGTAATTCACTTGGTGGTTTGTGTTGGAAAGTGAATAGGAAGTTCACTGGTTGATTTCAAAGAAACTGTTTAATTTATTTACTTATTATCTTTTAAATTACACATTTCAATCTATTTACTGTATTTATCGTCAATACAGCTTTCTACAAAAGAACCATATGGCTAATCCTTTGTTTCAGCTTTCCATGAATATTAATTGCATACTATTTCCCTACGACCTGCTGTGTACTTTATGTGCTCACGTCTTAAAACTTTGTTGCTCAGTTGAAGAATATCAAACTGCAAGAGTTAAATCGAGAAGGAGTACTATGAAGGCTTTGTGGATTAGGATGTGTTCTCCACTCGATTGTCTATGGGCATGTTGATTGGCCTTTCTAAGTTTTTACGTTCACGCAAGAGTTTATTTGTTTCTTTAGCCTTATGTGACAAGTTCAGTAAACATTGACCATAAGATCCAGTTATTACTATTATTTGTTATTTTGAGATCTTTTTAGTTAAATCGATAAATAGATGGTATTTCATCAATGTTTCCGGTGTGAATTAGCTACTGATCAGTGGGTAGTTTAGAAAACACACAATGTTTTGAATGTGTAAATTCAGATCCCGACATCAATGGCTGAGTGCACAAGCACGCTCTTGTCTTGGGGAATCTGCGGGTGACCTCGGCTTGGTCTGCGAACTCTTGCAGCGGGGTGGCTTGGGCGAGGACTCAGGGGTGTTTAGAAAAGTCGAGGTCGTTGTGGTTATGCAGGTGGCGAGGGCGCCGGAGATGGTTGGGGGCAACAGATCAATGTGTGTGGTGGTGCGGGTGGACATGGCTGTGGCATGACTCGTTGACAAGGCGGTCCAGTGACGAGAACAAAGGAGGAGAGGAGCACCAACATCGCAAATTGAGTGAGGAAGCTAGGGAAGAGTTCTATTTTGGAAGAAATTAGACGGCGGCGTCGAATTTTGAAGGATGGAAGAAAAGAGGATTCATCTCTCCATCTCATGCTCATGCGTGTGCCATATGAGAGCACTCAGCCGTGGGGTGCACGGGTTGGACGAATCCACCTCGAGCATCGGGCCGGCCGGCAAGAGGGAAGGATGGAGAATGGATAATGGATGGAGTGAGGAAGAATGGAGCAAGAAGGGAAAAGAATGGAGGGGCAACTACGATATTTTGCATGCTTTCTTTCTTCTACTAGCCAGAATAATAGACCCGGTGACCTTCGGCAAAGAGTCACAAAAGTTTAGCGTCCTAGAGCAAATACCATAAAAGTTCGGTGTTATATAGCTAATTTTGCCTTTTTCTTAAGGTCCTATTGGGAATGTGGGAATTGAATTGTTTCCTCTGAAATTTCTGCATTCCAAATCATTTGATTTGGCAAAAGAACCATGAACTGTGCTGCTACTTTTGCTCTAATCTAAAAAAGATTGTGCAGTAGTTCGAATCGAAATTTTTGATTGAAATATTAGAAAATATGGAGTGACAAAGTTTACAATAACATTCAACGACCGATTGTATATCTCAACCCTTGGACAGAAACAATAAGCTATTTGATTCGGTGACATTTTGTCCACAGCTTGTTTGACATGTCCTCAGAAATGACTATGATATACAACTACACACGTTTCCTAGGAATTTTCCAAATTCCTTTTTTCACCTTCTACACATCGTCCAAGTGAGAGTAAGATGGAAGTGAAAACAACATAGACAGGAAGAGGGACATTTTTCTGTGTGAGAAAAGTGTTCATGCAATAGATACGGCCTCCTATACATTCTGCAGTTTCGCTAATTTTGCAGTATTTCAAAATACAAGGTTCTCTAATTTCTTCCAAAATACTTCCACTCTTCTATAAACCCTAGCTGCTCATGGGAAATCTTGTGATCGACTACCCTTTATTATGCATTAGAGTGAGAAACATTCAACTCTCTTATGGAGATACTATGCTATATCAAGTCAACTTGTGCAAAGACCCAAGCAATGGAGCAGTTCTAATTAGTGTGGTTTTTGTACAAGCCAAAACACACCAACCTGCTACTTATATATAGACTTACCGATGACTCCCAAAGGTTCACAGACGTCGTTCCTATTTTCAGAAGATATGTAGTTTTCAACTTTTGATGCCAGAGACACTGCAGAATCGAAGCTGGCTTTTTTCTGGGCATCAATGTGAAAGAAAGGAATCATTCTCAAAGCGGCTATACGACTACATGTACCAAACCTCCTACCAGAACTAATGACAATACCAGACCAAACTGGAGCACATGTAAGCAAGCACATGAAGCATGACAATCATGTTGATAAACTGGTGGATGCTGAAGTTAACAGGCAACTCCATCCAAGTATCCCCTTAATTTTCACATGAATAAAAGTTGTTGAACAGAGCTACCAGGTAACGGTGGCATACATATAGCATGTACAAGAATATTCATCACGTGTCTTTCTGGTAAATCTACACGTGAAAACAAGTCAAATACAAACAAAATTCAAATTAAGTCCAAATGAAGTCCAAAATTAATAACTGAACCAGAGTTTGAACCAAAGAGAATGTGCTCTCAGAAGATTTAAATCAAGGAAAAGAGAGAGAAAACACTATTACAGAATGATGGGATTTATTAGAATTTTCTTTCAAAAGGAAATTCCAGATTGTTGCACAAGGATGATGTCAGCGAGGAAAAATAAATTTTGATCGGATTTATTTTCCTAAAGAAAAAGGAAATGGGCCGCTAACATGTGGACCCCGGTCTATGGACTGGGTCCACGAGAGGGCACTGGTCCACGGTGGACCGGCTCATGGCACATCGCCGCTTTGCCACGCAAGCGAACACGTGGGCCTGTGACTGGACTTGGTTGTTGAGGTGGCACATGTGTGGCAGGGAGGTGGTAGCCACGTGGCACGGCGGCGAAGCACGGGACCCCATGGTCACCGGTGATTCGTGGCACGACGATGGATCTTAGGGTACAAAGCCAAGAGGGAGTTGCGGGGAATCTACCAGACATGGTCTTAAAACCTGGGAGTGCGGGGATGGCCGGCGGCGAGGACGGAGGCGGCGGCGTGTTCGGGTTGACGGCGGCAATGGCACTCCAGCGATGCTCCGGCAACGGCGAGGTGCGCACAACATAGAACGTGACAAGGCGAAGCTAATGGCAAAGACAACGTCGTTGAATCTCCTTGGATGGCAGCAGAAATGGTAACAGTGGAGTTTGTAGGTCGGCGAGAGGAAATACGGATTCCAGTGAGTAGAGAGTGAGGAGACACCTAGCACATGTATATTGTCTCCGTCTCAAGTTGTTGCATTAAAGTTGTATGCTCTCTCTGGTGCATGTAGCCCCATAGCCACAGAAGATCGTATAACCACAGAAGATCATAATGACTGTGATGTAAGCACATATATCATCATAGCCACAGAAGATCATCGTGACTGTGATGTAAGTGCACATGTCATCACAGCCACATAAGATCTTGTAACCACACAAGATCAACGTGAAGAGGTCATCGCACGTGTCAGCATACTTTGCCATGAAGTATATGATATCATCTCATGTGTCAGCAAACCAGATGACATCACCGCTTATGTTAACAAATATGTGATGTCATCGCTTAGGTCATCATCTTTCTTGGGCATCAAGTAATGAGTTATAAAGTTGAACTTTACAACTTTTTGGACTCTAGTTTCAAACAACCTACCATGTGGATATCCCTAGAACACACATCAAATTAAGGTAGAGGTGAATCTTTTCCTCAATGAGCCATGCATTGATTTCTATACATAATGCCTTTGCTTGTTATAAGGTTTTATGAAGAAGAAGCTTTGGAAGCAAAGGAAAATAGGCTACTACAACTTCAAGAACAAAGGAACCGACACGAAGAACAGAAGCCAGTTTGACCTATTTATAAAATACTGGTCTCACTGAGAGGAAATCAATCCCAATTTTTATTATTGTCAAAAGGCGTGCTACCAACTAGCTTGCATGCTACACAAAGAATACAATGTATATAGGTGAACACTGTAGCACAACCCTAAAAAACTATACAAGGAGGGGTACCCCCTTCCATGTAAGATAGAGTTGAGTTTTCATTGAGTTTTCATAAATGAACTTCTTGTTCTAGGGTTTGTGTGAGATAAATTCCACCACCATAGAATTAGAAATTATCTGAGAGTTCTTGTCTCCATCATTCTTGTGGTTGCCTCGGTGATTACTAGAACACGTTTACTCCATGTGAGCGAGTAGACAAAAGATCGAAGCGTGTGGTTGGGTGAATCGAGTGTCGAAGGTTGCCGTAATAGAGACGGTGGTTGACGGTGTCATTCATCAGGTTGCACGGGTCCAGTTATCCATAATCCTATGTCGTGAAGATCGAGACAACCCTGCCCCGCATCTGTTGGTACCAGAGTGATGGGTTGACACGATAGGATTTGTATCCCTATTATTTATATAGTTGTTGTTTTCTTTCCTGTCCCGAAAAAGCCACACAAAAATAATGTTCTTTGCTATACTTTCAATTGAAATTTTTTGTGAGTTTTGCTAAGTTTTGATCGATTAGAACCTTACTTACTTGCTGATCCAAAATCTTTATTTGCGTTACTCTTGTTTGAGCTGCTCTGTTCGGTTCTAATAATCAGAAAATTGTTGTTAGCCAAATAGAAAACTATTGTTGTGTTGCAAAGAACATCACTCAAATCTAAATTGTGTAACGTGGTAATCTGAGCTTCACTTATATTCTTTTGAGAACCCAATCTATCTTTTGTGAAAACTTTGGTCATAATTGAAGACTAGCTTTTGAGTATTGTTGCTAGGGCTTGGCACCGTTGGTATCATTCTTTAATTTTTGAAACCAAATTATCGGATATCTTGTGAGCTCTTGATATATATTCTAACCTTGGTACAAAAGAAAAGCAAAAAGAAAATAGTACAAAAAGAAAGAAAATAGAAAATAAGTAAGAAAGAAAGAAAAGAAAGAAAACCGTGGTCAATACTTTTATCAAGCATAAATTCCTTTCCAAAGTTTGGTATAGTTGGTTATTCTTGTGTGCAAATCCATAGCCCATTTACATCAATTGCAATCAAGCTAGCATCTATTTATAACTTGTGCAACCCGAGCTATTTTGTTCTTCACTTATATCAGGTGTTATAGCTCATTCCTTTGGTTGCATTCAAGTTACAATATCTTTGCGTGTGAGTTGCTATAATATTCACTTATATCTTGAGGTCGGCAACGAAGTATTGGATTCTAGTTTGGATTATTATTTATCATTACAATATCTAGAATTTCAATTGCATAGGATTATACTAACCCTCTAAGCTCCACAAAAATAGCCACTATCATTTACAACACCTGGACTTTGATTCACTTATTCCATCACCTTTGTCTTGTCTACTATCTATCACCGATGTATGTACAGTAGTTCAATCCGTGAAGGAATCACAAGAACTTCGGTAAGCAAGAGGTGAGGTTGAGTGACTCCACATGAATTCCACCCATATTCCTACTGTTTTTGGTAGCTAATAATGATGGTAGGTTATGAGTACGTGGAACTTCCTGTAACATCCCAAATTTTCAAGGCTTTTTGAAAATTTTAAAATAAAAATAACCATTTGATTTTATTGAATTGCTTGAGCTTAATTTGAAATTTTAGAAAATAAAAATAATTTAAAATGAATATATCATACTTTAATTAATTCAAAACTTGGTTTATTTGGGTTTTCTGGTATTTAAAGTCAAAAGAAATATTTTAAGTATTTTCTTGATTTTTGGATTTTATAAATGCTTTTCCTAATTTCCCAAAATTAAAAATAATTTGTTTACAAAATTAAAAGCTAAAGTTAAGTTGAAAATAATTTTATTAAGTTCAAATTGATTCAAGGAATTTCTGTGTATTTTTCTAGAATTTTTGAACTTTATTTCTAATTTCTAAAAGTCTTTTTGGTTTTCTTGTTTTTCTGTAATTGAAACTACATTTTAATCCTCCCTTTTTGCTTTGGGCAGGATCCTCTCTCTCGGCCCACTCCATTTCCCTCCCATGGCCTAGCTTCCGGCCGCTCCACTGCGCTCTAGCCCGCTCCGCGCCATTCGCCGCCCTCGTTGATAGGTGGGTCCCACCTGTCAGCATCCTCCTCCCTGCTCACTGTCTTCCTCCTCACGCTTTCGCCCATGTCGAGCATGGCGTCAACGCCCGTGCGATTCTCGCCGGCTCCTGCCGCTCCGCCCAACCTTGCAACTTGCGTCGCGCGCCCGCCATCCATTGCACGTCCATGCCGCCCCATTCCCTGCTAGCCCCCATACTTCTCCCCTATGCCGACCATGTCACCCATGCTCGCGTCACCGCGATTTTCACTGTAGCCCATATCCCTTCCCGGCCACCCTTGTGCCCTATAAGAAGGAGCACTGGGGAGCCCTTGGCCTCCTCTTCTTTTCCCCTCTCTCTATCTCGTCCTCTCCTCCCCGTGCTTCAAGGTTTGCCACCGCCGGCCGGAGCTCACGGCATCACCTCTAGCGCTGCCGTTGAAGCCCCTCCACTATCGTGGTCACCTCTGTTGGCTTCACAAGGGCGCATTCGACCCCATGCACACCTCCCCTTCACTGGAGTCCCACCGGAACCCTAGCGCCGCCTTCAACCGTCGCAGTCACCGCTCTTCCTCCTCGCCGGCCATTCCTTTGCACCGTCACCAAAACCACAAGCATTAGGTTCACCTCACCTCCCTCTCATCGCTGGTTGAGTTGCCGTCGTTCCCTGGCAACCCTCGAGCCGTGCGCGCCACCGATCGGTGTCGATGTGGCGGCGCCACGTGGCGCCACATCACGGCCACACCAGCCCTTTGGCCCATGTGGAAGTCCACGTGGTGCTGACATGGCATTTTCGTTTTCATTTTGATAAATTACTTCGGCCGAAATCTTTAATCTGGCTGCTAACGTCAGCGTGACACATTAAACTAATTTTCCTCTAGAAAATAATTTCGAAAATCCAGATTTTATCATTTTATGTGTTTTCAAACTTCTGAGAGCCTGTTCTCCTTCGTTCGAGCTCCGATTCGAGTGATTCAAAATTCAAAATTCTTCTCAATTTAGTATCTTTCTTTTGGTTCTAATTTGGTTATTTTTGAATTTTATTTGAAATTATTTTATTTATTTGGCTCTTTTCGTACGTATAGATTCCGGCGTTTCGGAGGAATTCTTGGACCCGACGACCGAAGCATCTCAACTATTCAATGAAGGCAAGCCGTAGACCTTTGATCATGTCGTACCTATTTTATAAAATTATATTGTTTTATATCAACATGCATTGCTAGTTGTATAAAAATGGTTTTAGGAATAGTTAAAGTACGTAATTGCCGCTTTGCCTCTTTGGATAATTGTGAATGATATGTACCGTTAGACACCATAGGTTGGGTTAATTTTAGTTGAACATATTTTAATACCAACTTGGGTATCATATATGCTTAGCCATGCTTTAGTTGTTTAATGGGTTTCACGATCACATGCTCATAAAAGTTTGAAATTGACTTAATGAAATATGGAATTGTGGCGCGGCCATTGTTGTTAAAAGTTTGTTTTGCCATAGCAAGGGTTGTTATTTGGCTGGGTTGAACCGAAAATGATTTATGCTCGGGCAAGTGATCAGGTAGTAAAGGGGATAATTTTGGGATGTGGTTTCCTCACTTGAGTAGTCACTAAGGACTTAACTTTGCGCGCCATTGATCTGGGTCTTACCGTACAACCAGAAGTCTATTTATGGGGTGGACCTGGCCACCTAATTAGCAATATTTTGTTTTACTTCTATTTGGGTTGATGAGTGGCGTAAGAGGGGGCCGGTGTGGCGAATCCTTAGCGAACAGAACTGGGGCAAAATAGAGCATTGTAAAAGCCTAGTGATAATTACTTAGTCACATGCCTTCGGAAGTGTGAAATGGCTGACAATATAAGATGATTATCTCTTGTGGGTCAAGCTGTGCAACCTCTACAGAGTGTAAAACTATTCGAATAGCCATGTACCCGATTATGAACAATGTCTGGTGATTTCACACGAGTAGATTTTCAAAAAATGTTGGAATGGTTTGGATGGAATTGAGTAGTTGGATCTAGTTGTTGGTTGATGGTTGGGAAGTGAATAGGGTTGTTCACTAGTTGTTTCAAATGACTTATTTACTTATGTATTAATCTTTTAAATTATACTTTGCAATCTACTTCATCAGATTTATCATCAATATTGCTTTCTCAAAATAGCCATAAAGTTATTCTTATTCAAGCCTTGTATGAATACTATTTGCATACATTTCTCTATGACTTGCTGAGTACTTTAAATACTCACGGATTTGCACAATTTGTTGATCAATCACCGTAGAAGAGCTAGGGAACGCCGAGTTCTACGAGGAAGATTACTTTGAAGACTATGCAAACTAGGTCGCGTCCTCCACTTGATTGTCTATGGGTATGTCAAATGGCCACTGTCACGACCCGACCAGGGGCTGCGAGGACCCAGGGTATTTAACTCGTAATACTTAACCTCTAAATGGTTCTAGTATTACCAATCAAATATCCTGAGCCTCGATGGACATGTGCTTCCTAGAATTGCAGCACACATTCATGTTTACAAAATCATGCATCATTTCCATACACTTACAATACCAAGTCTAGCAAAAGATATACAATATATAGAGTTATTACAAAAGAGCCGACCAGCTAAATAACATAAGAGTGACATAAAACAGCGGAAGCAATAGCGCCATAAGATGGCTATAAACAAAAACCAACCGGTTAGCCATAACCCACAAGGCAACCGACCGGGCCGCCAAGCTAGTCGCACGATCTGCAGCAAAACTCACAGAAGTCGATCCCTTGGGGATCCGCTTCCTCCTCTGCAACAACAAAGCAATGCAGTTGAGTACAAAAATGTACTCGCAAGACTTATGAGTAACAAGCCTATACATAGCTACATGAAAGCTGAAACAAAGGAGATGGTTATATGGTTAATTGGACGCATAAAGCAATTTTCATTTGCAATAATGTAATAGATTGAAGGCAATTTGTCAAAACTGTTTTTAATTATTGAAATAACAACAAGGTAACAAAAAAAAATAAGTAACAACCTAGAGGTGACTAACCCAATAGCCACCACAACATAGCACGAACCCCCAGTTCGTACCACTCATCAAGTTTTAGTTAAAAGGTTGTAGTCTAACTCTTGAAAGACCTTGCCAAGCGTGTCTATAACCTAGGACGAGGCTATTCGAATAGATCAAAACCCTGTAGGGGTGTACCAATGTACCCACACTTCATACCGCCTTTTTGCCACAAAAAGCATACTTTCGAAGGTATGCCGGCACGGCTATGTCCTACGAGACGTTTCCAATATTGTGCATCAACTACGAGCCGCTCGTATGGATAGGAACCCATACGCTTACATTGTAAAGCTGAAAGTCATCTACCCTATAGGGGTAAAGCCTTCGGACAACTACAATGCTCCCAACACCATCCCTCCTGCAACTCGGAGTCAACACACGCCAAAGTACTAAGTCAAGAGAGGTTCCATATCCCTCTAGTGTGGTTAGCACACAAAAGTGCTTGGATCAATGGTGCACGTAATTCGGTCCTTGTTGACTCGGGCACCATTCCACCACACCCAAAAGCACACCATCTTACCATTGTGCCCAAGTCTAAATTATTTTGTTTTGTTTATGTTTTAGTTTTCACAATTAAACATAACACATGGTGCTGATCATAAAGCCATAACAAGTTTTTGTGTGATCAAGGTTATCGACTAAGTCGACAACCGCCCAATTCTACCGTAGCTAAGCATGAATAAGCAACATTAACTCGTAAGCTACTAAGTGACAAGGGTTCATCCAACGAACCCAAAATCACAGCAAGATAATCCTAGGCTCGATAGTAGAGGTAAACATTTTCCTACAGATTATGCATCTAATGGGTCAACTAATCGACATTAGTTTAACAACAAAATAGCAATGCATACGTAGAATTTGCAAACAACATATTAGACTTTGAAAATAATAGGAGCAATATGATCAAATGATGCTACATCCGCTGCCTTGCCGGAAGTTCTCTTGTCAGAGGATCACTTTCAGTTCAACAATTTCTTCGAACCTAACGCAAGAACGCGAAAATCCGATAAGAACGAAGAACACCAAAAGAAACTCAAAACCAAAGTCATCCAAATACCATGAAATTTACACAGCAGCAAGGTCATGATTTTAAATGAATTTAGCAACAAGAATCATTCAATTTGGACTAAGCATGGAAAATTATCGCATAAACATTTTTTTAGCCGGAAAATTCAAATTAAATTAATTTCGCTCTGTTCATGGCACAATTTTTCGAAAGTTCTAGAACCTAAAATTTTTATGGTAGGTAGAACATGGCATTCTAAGAACAAGCTAAATTGGATTTACTTCATATGGAGTTAAAATGAATTACTTATGATTTTTCTAAGTTGTGAAACTAGAGCATATCATTTTTCAAAGGCATAGACATGAACAAAACCTATTCTATATTAAAGTACATTATCAGAGGGATTTAACAAATTTTAATTTGCTCAATTTGGAGCTACAGAGAATTACTTATTCATTTTACAAATTTTAAAGGAATTTCTAGAACAATATTTAATGTTAAAACAAGTTAATACAATCTACACCGTTTTCTGCTATAGAACAGTACCTAAACATATTTTTAGATTAAAGCGTAGGTAAACAGAAATTCAACCTAACAGGAATCACCTAAAATGGAGCTAAAATGATTTAGTTATGAAATTTTGAAGTTTACTACTATTTTCAGTTGACAAATAATAGCTTACCGGAATTAAATAAAAACTTATCAAAAAGGAAAAGACGTGGACAATTGTGGGCCGTAGATCGCGAATCGAACGGCCCAAGCGCACGGCGCACCGCACACGTGCGCGCGCTCACTAGGCCCACAGTGCACACCGTTGGATTAGATCCAACGGTCCGCAAGAGCTAGGACATTCAGACTTCCCGAATGCCTCACCAAATCTGAGCCATGGATCAAAAAAGGAACGGCCTAGATCAAGATCACATTCGGAGGTCCGAACGTTCATGAGATCCGAGCCGTAGATCTAGAAATGGACGACATAAAGAGGATCAGCACGATAGGACTTCGAAAGCGCTGAGGAGGTCTAGACCGTTGGATCTAGATTTAACGGTCTAGAGCTGCGGAGGAGGTCCTAAAGTTAAAGATCTAAAGGAGGAGGTCCTGAACGGCTCAGATCTCCAAGGGGAGATCGTGGATGGTCAAGATTTACTCGGAGGAGGTCCTGGGCGACAAGATCTAAAAGAGGGGAGGTCTTCAACGGTCAAGATCTACCCGGGTGGTCTTTTCGCACAGGGGTAATCATAACGGTCAAGATTAAACCAAGGAGGTCCTTAATGGTCGGCATCAAAGCTGGGGGAGGTCCTGGCACTAAGGTTTTTACATGGGGAGATCCTACGCCTAAGAGCTAATCCCCAGAGATCATTAACGGCTAAGATTGAACTCAAGAGGTCCTGTGATGAGGGCATCCCTAACACTTATACATCTTTCCCTATTGGTGGTCATACACATACTGAGGTGGACGCCATACGTGACGCTACAAATAATTCAAGTACGTATGCATATTGGTCCACCGACGAGAGCAAGAGCTAAACTTCTAAATCAACAGTGCTTTTGTTTCTTAATGAATCTTCTATTGTCATTGATGAGAATTGGGTATTACCTCATGCAAATGTTTTGTGCATTCTCGAGTTTGAACATTGTGAAGCCTTTGGAACCAAGAGGGAGGCCGGAGTCAAAGCAATGGAGGAGAAGCTCACGTGGGTCAACCAAGGGGAGAAAAGCCCAAGAATTCAAGCCCAATTCGGATCTTCCACAAGTGCAACCGAAATTCATCTCGGAATCAACTCGTAATTCAATTCGATTCGGTTCGGACAGCCCAACAGGGCTGTAATAAAAATGCCATAACTTTTGCATACAGAGTCCGATTGGGGTGTTCTTGGACTTGTTTGAAAGCTTATTCCATGGCTCACACAATGGTTTTGGCCCCAGCTTCAGAAGACTTACTGTGCGCCGCTATGGCCAAACAATGTGACAGACTTAAGTTAGGTTTTCCTTTTGTGTGTTTTAGGTCTTAGCCGAGTTAGAGTTTGATTCGCATGTGTGGCCGCCCTAGGTCATATGTGAGTCGTGGAGGGCGCCTTAAATACCCTTGCCCCTCCCTTGTATCCATTAGACCGCTTTATGCATAAGATTGAAACATAGCTATTGCTTGTTCTTTCGACACCGAGTTCATGCGAGGACTTTGAGAGAGAATTAGGCGATCCATTTGTTTTGTTCTCGCAATCCAAGGTCAAGCCGCTGCTCCATTGGGAATTGGGACTTGGCGTCGCTGCGTCGTGGTCTCGCGACGAACAACTACCCGGTGTGTTTTGGGCGATTCAAGAGTTGAGGGTTCGTGCATTGGCGCGAGTGTTCACTAGCGACATCGTCTACTTCGCATCAACTATCCACGGTTCCTCATCGAGAAGATCGGGCTTCCCGTATCATATGGTATCGATTCTAGGTTTACTCTGAGAACTTCTTTACCCGTAGTTAGATTCGCTTTCTTTCCTATCGCATAATAAACCAAAATTGCAGTACCAAACCGTAGTTTAATCTGTTATTTCTGTGCGTTTAGTTAAGTTTTCATCCATTAGAGTTTTGTTTTAGTGCTGATCCTTGTGTTTCCATTGCGTAGCTTAATCTTTATCAAAAAATTGCTGATTGAACTCCCTCAATTAGCACCCAAAACCATCATCCGATCTGTCTGCAGCACTGCCTTGCCAAAGACAATCCGAGACGGTGTTGTTTCCTTATCCGAACTCCTTGGTGGGACTAGAGTCCTAATCAACCTCTAGCCCAAACACAATCCGAGTCCAATTGCTCCATCTTGAGTTTCGCCACTACATCATAGCCTACCAACCACATTTGGTGTCCTTTATATCCTTTCATCTTGAGACTAGCTATTGATATTGCACCTAGGGTCGCTCATTCAAGTTGATTACACGTTGTCGCTTTGTGAGGGCTGCGCAGTTCCACGGGAGCAAAGCAGAGGAAAAAGAAGGAAAAGGCAGCCAGATATAGAAAGAGCCGCGCATAAAAAAACGCTAACTTTTGCATACGACCTCCGATTGGAGCGTTTCTTGATCCGTTGGAAAGGAAACGGAAAATAGAGCCAAAAAGAAGAAGTCCGGGAAACTGGGGTTTTACATCCGCGTAAGCCACCGTGCATACGTGCAGCGGAAAACTTCGACCCCAAAAGGTCGCTTAGGGCCTCAAACGCCCGCAAACCGAGAAAAATTCCAGCTTTCTCGATTTCGCTCAAAATTGACAGAGCCCTCTGCAGTGATTCTAAGGTACCCCGTGACAACGACATCCCTTTTCGAGTTGATCCGCGTATTTTTAGCTACTACAAGATCGGGTCATCTTTTAGCTTGTGTTTTTCAATTTTGATTGAGCAATCTTGTGCCCTAGTATATTCCTTTGCAATTGGCTAGCGTCTATCCTCAGATTTGGTGCAAAACGAGCTGGTTTCATCTCTTTTTCGCGCCGCTAGCTCACCTTTGTTTGCATTAAGTCTCATTTATCCTTGCGTGTGCGTCATACACTTCGCTTAAACTCGTTGGATCAAGACATAGGCAAAATACTCTAGCTTGGATCATTACTTAGCTTTACAATACCTTGAATATCGATTGCATAGGATATACACATACCGTCCAAGCTCCACCTACACCCGCTTGTGTACTCCCATGCTCTTGGTTACGCTCCTACATTCACGGGTTAAGGTCGCTCATTTACAATCTGCTGCTTTGCCGCCCTTGATTCACTTTGGAACAGTAAGCTTGTCTTGTTTTCGGGATGCTGAGTTGCGAGCGTAGTAGCGAGAGCTTTGTTTTACTAACCCGATATAACCTCGCTTTCTTGTTTGTGAGTTGTTGCTATGTCGAGTCACGAGGAGGATCCACCTAATCCGGAGGCGCCTTCGTGACGAGTACACTCGGTTGCGCGAGATGCTACAAAAACAACTTCAAGATGGTGACAATGGCGTGCGCGATGAACTCGGGAAGTTCGGATCGGATTGAACACCCTCGGGGAGGAGGTCACACACCGCGCACGGCCATCAACAATAACTTCCGGAGCTACGCGCCATGTTCGCTCAACACACCACGTGGGTGCGCAAGCCGATGACACGAGTGTGCACGCCCCTCCGCCGTTTTGCACAATGAGACCGAGGATGAGCGTGTTATTCGTGGTGGATGAGGAGCGACGATACGCGGCAGCGCGTCGCATGGCGGTGCCGCCAAACGCCGGGATGGCACCGCGCACGCTCGAGCTCATGGGCGTGGCCGAGGCAACGCGCGGGTGGGGCGCACCACGTGGTGTCCACGGAGGAGGTGTGCATCGTGCACCTCGTAGCATGGCCGATGAGGCCGAGCAATGGGATGACGATTTCCCGCCGACGACTACGATGACCGACAGCGCCACCATCGCGAACAACGCAGCGTCGACACGGCACGACGCCGACGATTTTGTCGCTAAGCCCAAATTTACTCTTCCTATATTTTCGGTGGTACGATGTGGAGCAATACCACTCACTTGGGAGAAGGTGGATAAGTTGTTTCGAATGAACAACTATTCCAATGAGAAGAAGTCGTTGCTTGCTTCCAATGGCTTGGATGATTATGCTACATTGGTGGGAGCGATTCATTCGATAGCGCATGGAGCGCCATGAGTTGCCGACATCACCGGAGCGATGAAGCAAGATTTGCGGGCACGCTTTGTACCTCGCCACTACAAGCGCCACTATTTGAGAAGTTGACAGAGTGCGACAAGGTATGAGGTCAATTGATGAATATCATAAGGAGATGGAAACTATCATGATACATGTAGATGTCCGCGAGAATGAAGAATGCACCATGGCGAGATTTCTAGTGGCATGAATCATGTTGTCGCGCATTGTCAATCACCATCCCTATAATGATATGATTGAGTTGTTGCACCAAGCACGCGGCCGAGCGACAAGTGATTGAAGATGCACGTTCACGCCTGCTCACGCCCTTCACCACCCAGACACCATATAACAACAGCCAACCAAACAAGAGCACTCCGCCGAAGCAATTCGCAATGCGCAGCTCCGCAAGTAAGAAGCCGAGAGTACACCAAGACCGTGCGCTGACTGCGCGCGCCACGCTAGTGCGACTCGTCTATGGGGTCAACAGACGCTCACGTGACATCATTTGCCACAAGTGCAAGGGTGTTGGCCATTTTCGAGGGATCGCCAAATGTCGAACTATGCTTATCACCGAGGATGGCGGTTATGTTTCACTAGTGATGACGAGTCGCTCGATGCGCAACCGGCCTTGCACACCGATGACATAGAACAATGTGAGTGTGATCCTCGAGTTTCCTAACACCGAGCAAGATTCCATTGTTTGCACGCCCAAGGTGCTTAGTGTGATGCCATCGCCGTCACTCGAGCAATGGTGCAATTTGTTTCGCATTTCGCTAAGCTTGATAAGGGTAAGGTCCGCAAAGTGATCATTGATGGCGGAAGTTGTCACAATTTGGCTACCAAGGATATGTGTCATAAGTTGGGTTTGAAGTACTTGCCGCATCCACGCCCTTATCATGTGCAATGGTTGAGCGACAAAGAGGAAGTGAAGGTGAACTATATGGTGCGAGTGACGCTTATTGGGAAGTACACCGACACCGTGGATCGCGATGTTGTGCCTATGACGGTGTGTCACTTGCTCTTGGACGGCCATGGCAATATGACCGCTCATTGTTCATGATGGGCGTACAAATCGCTACACATTTCGATGGAATAATATGGATATCATCTTGAAGCCCCTTACACCGCAATTTGTGAATTCTTCAATGCGTAAAATTGAGATGCACGTTGAGATCGCCAAAGAGCGAGAGAAGAATTTAGTGATGTTAGCCACCAAATCAGAAATGAGAGAATTCAGCGAAGATCCCAATTTGGTGCACTTTGTACTATTGTACAAAGACGCCTTGCTTTCGACTAACGACTTGTCTTCTTCCTAGTGGTGTTGCTTGTGTTTTGCAGACTTCAATGACGTCTTTCCAAACGAGGTACCACCGGGCTACCACCAATTCGTGGGATAGAACATAAGATCGACTTGATTCCGTGAGCGTCACGCCAACCACCACCGCATCGCACCAATCCCGAGGAAACAAGGAAATTCAAACAAGTACAAGAGCTTCTCCAAAGGGTATGTACGTGAAAGCTTAAGCCCTTGTGCTGCTCTGTTATTTTAGTTCCTAAGAAAGATGGTTCATGGCGTATGCGCGTAGATTGTCGAGCGATTAATAATATCACACTTCGATATCGCCATCCTATACCTCGCTTAGATGATATGCTAGACGAATTGAGTGGTGTCCGTTATTTTCTAAGATAGATTTGCGCAGTGATGGTTACCATCAAATTAGGATGCATGAAGGGATGAGTGGAAAACAGCATTTAAAACAAAATTTGGGTTGTATGAGTGGTTAGTCATGCCTTTTGGTTTAACTAATGCACCTAGTACATTCATGCGCTTAATGAATCATGTTTTAAGGCATTTGATTGGTAAATTTGTGGTTGTGTACTTTGATGATATTCTGATTTACAGTCGCACTGAATCTGAACACATAGACCATCTTAGACAAGTTCTACAAGTTTTGCGTGAGGCTCGGTTATTCGGTAACTTAGAGAAGTGTACCTTTTGCAAAGATCGTGTCATCTTTTTGGGCTATGTTGTTTCTGCACAGGAGTTGAAGTAGACGAGTCTAAAATTGAAGCGATTAAAATTGGCCAACTCGTGAATGTAAGTCGATTAGGAGCTTTCATGGTCTCGCTGGTTTTATCTACGCTTTGTGAAGGATTTTAGCACCATAGCTGCCCCTTTGAATGAACTTACTAAAAGGGTGTTGAATTTGTGTGGGGTAGCGCAAGACAATGCTTTTGTTGAACTTAAGAAACGCTTGATCAAGCACCGTTGCTTGTTTTACTCGATTTCACTAAAATTTTTGAAATTGAGTGTGATGCTAGTGGATTGGGTATTGGCGGTGTTTTAATGCAAGAGGAAGACCGTAGCTTATTTTAGTGAGAAACCAATGGTGCTCAATTGAATTATCCGGTCTATGACAAAGAGCTTTATGCTTTAGTGCGTGCATTAGAAACTTGGCAACACTATTTATGGCCTAAAGAGTTTATTATTCATTCTAATCATGAGGCATTAAAGTATTTAAAGGGCCAAGCAAACTGAACCGTAGACATGCCAAATGGGTCGAATTCATTGAGTCGTTTCCTTACATTGTAAAATATAAGAAGGGAAAGGAAAATGTGGTAGCCGATGCTCTCTAGGAAAAGTGTGCTTTTAACTCAATTAGGAGTGCAAGTTCTGGTTTACGAGTTTGCGTGATTTATATGCTCATGACCATGATTTTTCCGCTCCTTATGCACATTGCAAAGAGGGAAAAGGTGGGATAAATTTCACATCCATGATGGGTTTTATTTCGCACTAACAAATTATGCGTTCGCACTCCTCAGTGCTTGCTATTACCGCAGGAATCACATGCGGTGGGTTGATGGGACATTTTGGACGTGAGAAGACGTTATCTATGCTGAAGCGATCACTTTTATTGGCCTAAGATGAGGCGAGATGTAGAGAGGTATGTGCAACGATGCATTACTTGCCACAAAGCGAAATCAAAATTGAATCCACACGGTTTGTATACCCTCTACTGCTCCCAATGCACCATGGGAGGATATTAGTATGGATTTTGTTTTAGGATTACCTAGAACTAAGAGGGGAGTGATTCTGCTTTTGTCGTTGTGGATCGTTTTTCAAAGATGGCACACTTTATTCCGTACCACAAGAGCGACGATGCGCCGATATTGCTAACTTGTTTTTCGTGAGATCGTGAGGCTACATGGCGTGCCATGCACTATTGTGTCGATCGTGACGTGAAGTTTATGAGCTACTTTTGGAAGACACTTTGGGGTAAACGGGGACGGTTGTTATTCAAAGACGACTTGTCATCCCCAAACCGATGGTCAAACGGAGGTGGTGAACCGCACACTTTCGACGCTTACTTGGACCATGATCAAGAAGAATGCGCGAGTGGGAGGATTGTTTGCCGCGACGTGGAATTCGCTTATAATCGGGCGTGCACTCCACTACGCAGCTTGTGTCCTTTTGAGGTGGTGTATGGTTTCAAACCCTTTACGCCGCTTGATTTCTTGCCACTTCCAAGTCAACACCGTGTTCATATGGAGGCATCCAAGCGAGCTGAATATGTGAAGAAATTGCATCTCAAAACAAAAGAGGAGATAGAGCGCAAGGTCAAGTCCTATGCCGAGAAGGCGAATAAGAAACTAAGAAGATGATTTTTCAACCAGTGATTTGGTTTGGGTGCACTACCGCAAGGATCGCTTTCCGTAACGCCGCAAGTCTAAATTGCTGCCACGAGGTGATGGACCTTTCAAGGTGCTTACGAAGATTAACGACAATGCCTACAAGATAGAGCTTTAGGCGATGACTATGGCGTGAGCTCTACTTTCAATGTCGCTGATTTATCACCTTTCTTTGGTGGTGATGATCTAGCGTCGAGGACGACGCCTTTTCAAGAGGGGAGGATGATGAGGGCATCCCTAACACTTATACATCTTTCCCTATTGGTGGTCATACACATGCCGAGGTGGACGCCATGCGTGACGCTACAAATAATTCAAGTACGTAAGTGCATATTGGTCCACCGACGAGCAAGAGCTAAACTTCTAAATCAACAGTGCTTTTGTTTCTTAATGAATCTTCTATTGTCATTGATGAGAATTGGGTATTACCTCATGCAAATGTTTTGTGCATTCTCGTGTTTGAACATTGTGAAGCCTTTGGAACCAAGAGGGAGGCCGAGTCAAAGCAATGGAGGAGAAGCTCACGGGTCAACCAAGGGAGAAAAGCCCAAGAATTCAAGCCCAATTCGGATCTTCCACAAGTGCAACCGAAATTCATCTCGAATCAACTCGAATTCAATTCGATTCGTTCGGGACAGCCCAACAGGGCTGTAATAAAATGCCATAACTTTTGCATACAGAGTCCGATTGGGGTGTTCTTGGACTTGTTTGAAAGCTTATTCCATGGCTCACACAATGGTTTTGGCCCCAGCTTCAGAAGACTTACGGTCGCGCGCTATGGCGAAACAATGTGACAGACTTAAGTTAGGTTTTCCTTTTGTGTGTTTTAGGTCTTAGCCGAGTTAGAGTTTGATTCGCATGTGTGGCCGGCCCTAGGCGTCGCGTGAGTCGTGGAGGGCGCCTTAAATACCCTTGCCCTCCCTTGTATCCATTAGACCAGTTTATGCATAAGATTGAAACATAGCTATTGCTTGTTCTTTCGACACCGAGTTCATGCGAGGACTTTGAGAGAGAATTAGGCGATCCATTTGTTTTGTTCTCGCAATCCAAGGTCAAGCCGCTGCTCCATTGGGAATTGGGACTTGGCGTTCGTGCGTCGTGGTCTCGCGACGAACAACTACCCGTGTGTTTTGGGCGTATTCAAGAGTTGAGGGTTCGTGCATTGGCGCGAGTGTTCACTTAGCGACATCGTCTACTTCGCATCAACTATCCACGGTTCCTCATCGAAAGATCGGGCTTCCTCGTATCATCCGGGACTTGTCGCACTTACGACAACAGACCGCACTCGCATTTTTGCCCACCGGCCGCGCCGCGACTCGGTCATGGTGGTGCAAACCAACAAAGCGAGCACGTGCACAATACAATGCGAACACAATGGGGGCACTCTCAATGGCGAGCTAGCCTAAAACACCGCGAAATGGAGAGGCGGAGGAGCAAGTTCGACAAAAATCAAAACGCGAAAGCTCCGCAAACGATCTAATCTAACAAAGCTAGAGCACTACGGGGCTATTGCGAAAGTACCTGGGTCCAGAGGAGGTCTGAAGGAGGTCAGAGAAGTCCTGGCGACGGAGATCGACGTCGGAACTGAGGATGGTGACGCTGAGAAGAGGCCCTGAACAAAAATGAACACCAACGGTGATCAAAATAGCTTCGCGAAGGTCCAAGGAAGGACCAGGAGCAAGGAATCGACCAGTGAAGGTACTTACCGAAGCTGAGGAAGAAGGGAAGGTTTTCAGCCGCAAAGATCCAAAACTCAAGTCTGAGCTGCACCTACGAAGGCAACCCAAAATCAAGTTAGGGAACGAGCTTAGGACAACGAGGTGGTCCAGGCGACGCGAAAAGAAGAGCCAGGGAACCACTGAGCACTATTGGTGGCGGAGAGTGTAACATCCCAAATTTTGGGCTTGTGTTTCAAATGTAAGAAAATGAGTAGAAATTAAAACTTTTTCGTACATCATGTATTTCCTTTGTGTACTGAACAAGTATTGTACAAAAGGTTATGGAAGTACAAAGTCACAAGTCCTTGATCCAAATCTTGTTCCTTCAAAAACATTCTTGTCAAATGTTGTGATCATCTCCCGGGAATATTTTTCCTAAGTCTCTGATGGTATGTGACCCTCTGAAAAATTTCACAATTTTAGAAATTGTTTGAATATTTTAGAGGTAATCAAACTGTTTGACTCTTAGTCAAACATTAAAACAGAGCCTTGCAGAATTTTTGGAGATTTATTCACAGTATAAAACCTCTGAGAATTTTACACAAGGTTGATATCTGAGTTAGCAAGCTCTGTAAAAATTTCATAATTTTGGAGTTAATTTGCTACCTCAAATAAATCTTTCAAGGTCTCTGCTTTTAATTCAAAGTCAAACTGGTTTTATCATACTCGGTTCGAAGTCGACTCGGCTCGGGCCAATCGACTTGGTCCATCAACTAAATGCACCGAGCCACTCTTTAAAGCGCGGTGGATCTCAACCGTTAGATCTAAATCGCACGCCCGCGGCGTGTATCACTTCGACCTTCCGGTTGCAAGTCCAATGTCAACCGTTAGATTCCATCCAACCGTCGAGATGCACCGAAACTTTCGGACCCTCGCTTGCATTTTTGAATCGAGCCGTTGGATTAAGATCCAACGCCGCGCACTTCGTTGTAATTTGAGTTTGCAACGTGGAGCTATCTGAGCCGTTCATTTCTAATCGTAGGGTTCGCAATATCTCCGTTGTGTTTTAAAGCCCGTAGGCGTGGCGCTATCTCACCGTTCGTGTCTCATCCAACGCCGTGAGTCACCGAACCTTTTCACTGGTCGCCTTCTACCTCCGGCGTGCGGCGCTGTAGGGGAGTAATGGCAGTGTCATTTCTTGCTCCCTAAAGCCACCCTAGCCGACGTTTAGGGGTATGGGAGGTACTGCAAGGCCATGCCCTAGTGCACGTCTACACCCTTTTCCTTGTCGGCGCAAGATTGTGTTTTGTGCTTTGCCGCCCAAACATGAGTGGTGCAAACCCTAACACTTTCTTGGCCTTATAAGCACTCTCAATGCCTCCTGGTATTTCTTTAGACCACCATCAAGCTTCATTCTCGATGATGGAGCCTAACACCTCAAAAATGGCAAATCGCCATTGTTGACCCGCAAGCTTCATTGGTGTTCTTGGTGTTCCATTGGTCCTCCTTCATCTTTCTTTGCCCTAACCTTATCTATTTACTTCCTTGAACATTTCCCTCACTTGATTTTGGATTTGATTCTGAATTGTCCAATTTGGGGTTTGTTCAAATTCGCCAATTTGGTCATCTTCTTCCTCACTCGGTGAGTGCTCCATTTTCCAATTGCTTGCTCATGTAGCTTCAGAATCATTATGAAGCTATTTTGATGCTTTGGTATCACTCATTTGGCTCTGTGTCGTCGTTCGACCTTTCTTCTTCATGTCCCATGAAGCCACCGTGATCAAGCATCTCCGCCATCTTCGGCTTCTTGTCACTAAGGTAGCTTCTTATTAGTCCTTAGAAGCTCGCACCCGCACTTAGGCTCGCAGCGGAGCTCATCGCGATTTTCATGTTTAGCAAGAAGCCCCATTTTCGCTTTTTCCGCCAGCCGCGTTCTAGTCCTCGCCACGCGAGAATGCTACCATTAGGTTCGCATCGTTATTGAGAATCCATTTTGATCTTGTTCGCGCCGCTGCCGTTGTCGCCGGCGATTTGCCGTTGAACTCACTCGGTTTTGCCGCACGCTGCCTCCGTTTCGTATCCGATTAGGACACATTAATTGCTAATCATTAGTTATTAATTATGTCTTAATCGTTGTTGTTGAGCCATCGACTAGTGGGCCCAATATCCTTAACTCGCCTCTCGTTCAATCCCGCACTGTTCCTATATCATTAATGCTAATCATTGGTTAGTTAATGTGTCGTGCGTTAATCGTTTAATCTCCTCTCGGTCGCGTCTTGTGGGCCCGAGGGATTAAAATCAAATTTCGAGTCATTAGTGCCTAATTAATGGTAATCATTGGAATCATTAAATTTCGTCCTAACCGCCACTCGATCCGACAAGTGGGCCCAGCAGACCGTGCACGTGGGTTAAACCGGTACAGGTGACTCGAAGTCACCGACATGCGGTCCCACATGTCAAGATCTTCCTTTGAATCCGCGGTCAATATCTACCGTTCGTTTTAGATCCGCGCCCGGATCGCGGAGTGCATTCGGACCCTCCGATGCCTTGATCATTCTCGACCGTCGATCTTGAGATCAACGGCCGAGATCGTGTGTGCAATCGGACCTTCCGACCGCTTGGTGCGCTCGACCGCCCATGTGCGGACCTGCGGCCGATTGGCCCAAGCAACCGCACCGTCCGGATGCATACACCTTCGTGAGCCGTTGGATCGTGATCCCACGCGGCTCCGATTAGGTTTGGCGCGCGGCGCCGTTTTCGCGCGTGAGCCGTAGGATGTTAGATCAAGGGTTGCCGAGCCGCCCACGCTTTTCTTTTAATTGGGTGGTTCGTATTTGGTAAGTATTTGTTTAACAATGAAAATGATATAAAAACTTTAGAAACTCATAACTAATTCATTTTAACTGCTTTTTAGATAATTCCAACGGTAATAAATTATGTTGTCACTTTAGTTTATTATAAAAATGGATTTAAGCATGTTCCAGTAGCAGGAAATTGTTTAGTTAAGAATAGCTTGTTTTCTGCTATTTTTATATATTCTAGAATTGTATTAAAACTTGGAAAATGCATATCTTTCTCTCAGATATCCGATAATTGTATGATTTTAACTTTGATAAATTTGTTATTAACTAAACTTTAATCTAAAAATGGTGGAAGGCCTAAATCAAGACTAAAAATATGTTAGTAGATTTAACCTTATTAGCAAAGACTTAAAAATCCATTTAATGATGTAATAGACACCAAGAATTCTCAGAAATCCTAAAAATAGAAATTTGATGTTAGAAATCCTCTGTTATCATACTATAATGTGAAATAGGTTTTGCACATGTTTATATTTCTGAAAGTGCATTATGTTAGTTTTGCATCTTAGAAAATCATAACTAAATCATTTTAACTCCAAATGACCTGAAATTTTATATGGGTTACCTCTATACCAATAGGTAGCTACCATAAAAATTTCAGCTTGAAATCTTTCTAGAAAATGTTTTTGCTACAGTGCTAATTATGGCGAAAATGGGTTTTAGGTAATATCTTTTGCACCACAAATCCAAATTAGGTTTTTCCAGCTTTCTATGTCTTGGTATATTCAGATTCTGCCTTATGTTTAAGTTTCATCGCATTTGGATAATTTTTGATTGCTCTTTTGTTTAAGTGTTGCTAGTCTTATTGGTTGTTCTTGGTTCTTTTTGCCTTTGCGCTTAGGATTCGACATTTGCGGTAATCCCGAGAGCGACCCTCCACAACAGTTTGAGCAACAGCAAGAAGGCAAGCAGTTTGACCATGTTAATCCCAGTATTTTAAGTATTTATGTTGATTACAAATTCTATGTATGCATTGCTACTTTGTGTTAATAGTTGGCCTAGTAGATGCATTCCTTAGCAAATGATTATCCTCTACTACCATGAGCCTAGGTTACTTGCTGTGATTTAGAGTTCATGGATGGGCTCTTGTCACTTAGTAGTTGCGAATTAATTGCTTAGCCATGCTTAGTTTCTAGAAATGGCGGTTATCGACTTGTCGATAACCTTGATCACTTAAAACTTATTATGATTATGATTTCCACCTTGTGCTATGTCTACTTATGAAAACTAAAACTGAAAACAAAATGATTTAGACTTGGGCACAATAGTATGATGGTGTGATTTTTGGGTGTGATCGAATGGTGCCCGGTCAACAAGGACCGAACATCTTGTTACACTAAACCAAGCATTTTAGCGTGCATAACCACATTAGAGGGTATGGGACCTCTCTTGACTTAGTACTTTGGCGTGTATTGGCTCCGAGTCGCAGGAGTCGCAGGAGGGATGGTGTTGGGTGCATTGTAGTGTCCGAAAGACTTCACCGTGATGGGATTTGTTGTCTTTCGGCTTGCAATGTAAGCATATGGGTTTCTATCCATATGAGTGGCTCGTAGTTAATACACAAGATTGGAAATGTCTCGAGGACTTAGCTGGGCCGGCATACCTCTGGTAGTGTGCTTGTGGCTTGAAGGCGGTCCAAGTGTGGGTACATTGGTACACCCTGCGCAGGTTAAAACTATTCGAATAGCCTCGTCCTAGGTTATGGACACGCTTGGCAAGGTCTTTCAAGAGTTAGACTACAACCTTTTAAATTAAAACTTGATGGGTGGTACGAATCGGGATTCGTGCTATGTTGTGGTGGCTATTGGGATAGTCACTTCCGGTGGTTACTTGTGTGTATCTTTTCTTATCATACTTTGATAACAAAACAGATTTGCAAACTTGCTTTTAAAATGTATTACATTATTGCAAATAAAGTTGGCTTTGTGCAAAATGAGACATACAACCTCCACCCAAATAAGCTTGCATGTAGTTTATGAATAGGTCTGCTATTCCACACGTCAGTCTTGCGGGTACAAAGACAATCTTTGTACTCAGTTGCTACGCTTAATTGTTTTGTTGCAGAGGAAGAAGGTGAGCCTGAGGGGCCTCACTTTTGTGAGCTGTGTTGTGGTAGCTTGCGGGGCGACTAGCTTGGCGGCCCGGTCGGTTGCCTTGTGGGTGTATGGCTAACCGGTCGACTTTTGTTCTAGCCATCTTATGGCACTTTTGCTTCCGCTGTCATTCTTGTATATTGTTCTATTTGGCCGGTCGGCTCTCTTTTGTAATAACTTTACTTTATGTATGTCGTTGTTGAACTTAGTAATATTTGTTGTATGGAAATGATGTGTAATTTTGTGATGATGTGTATATGCTGCAATTCTGGGAAGCATATGTCCATCGAGGCTTAGAACGTTTAGTTAGTAACACTAGAACCATTTGGAGGTTAAGTGTTACTAGTTAAATGTTCCGGGTCCTCACAGAGAGCTCCAAGGTCCAGAAATGGTGGAAGAGATATTCTCGGTGGTTTATGCGCAACACACAGAGAGAGAGCTGGGGCGACAGGGAAATGTGAAAGGGAGGCCAGAGGAGGAGCTCGAGGTCCTCAAGTAGCCAGAGGGTCAACGGTAGCACGAGGACAAGGCTTAATGGCGACGAGACCTAAAGCTCTACCAAGCGCGAAAAAAAGGGAAGGAGAAGGTAAAAATCAGAGCTGACACTGACATGGGCAAAATCAAGGGGCTTAGAGCCGTTGAGGGGCCCCACAACGTGACCAGTGCCTGCCCCGCTCACCTGCCATGGCGCACGCTTGCACGGCGCGAGGAGGAAGAAGAGCAAAGGAGGTTGGGGAGGTCGTGAGCGGTTAGATCAGGGATGGATGGCCTAGGTAACTCAAGATCTCCCGAAGGCCAAAACGGCAGGGGAGGTCGTGAGCGTGGGATCAAGATCCAACGGCTCAGATTGGAGGTGGCTCTCGGGAGGTCCGAAGGTTCACGTGAACGTGGACGGTCAGATCAAGATCTAATGGTACACAATGCTCACGCGCTTTGAATGGGCTAGTTTGAGCGCTAGATGACTGAGCCAAGTCAAGTGGCCCGAGCCTGAGTCTGACTCGGACCCAACCGGTTTGACTAGGGTTTCAAGTTTAAGGTTGATACTTAGAGAGATTTTTAGGGATAGCAAACTAACTCCAACATTTCTCAAATTTTTACAGGAGCTTGCTAACTTTGAGATTGACCTTGTATAAAATTTCAGAGGTTTTGCTGCAGTGCATTTTTCTCCAAAATTTCTGCAAGGTTCTGAGCTAGGGTTTGACTCAAAGTCAAACTGGTTTGACCAACCTCTAAAAATATTCAAATAATTTCTAAAAATTATGAAATTTTTAAGAGGGGTCCCACATTAACCCTAGAACTTAGGAAAAATATTTCCAAGGAATGATCACAAGGTTAAACAAGTATTTGAAAAAGGAGAGTCATGACTTGGTTCAAAAGGACTTGTGATTTTGTATTTCCATGATTCTTTTACAAGAATTTTCAGAACATACATGAAACATAAGATGTAATAAAAGTTTTTAATTTCTACACATTTTCTTACATTTGAAACACAAGCCAATACCTTGGATGTTATAGGGGCCACCTGAGAGGACCTCCTAGAACTCCTGAAAAGTCCACCAGGACCTCCTAGGAGGTCTAGCAAGACCACATCGAGAGGATCTCCAGGACCACCCAGGAGGTCCAGTAGGACCACCCAGGAGGTCCAGTAGGACCACCTGGAGGTCCAGTAGGACCACCTGGAGGTCCTAAGACCTGACCCGAGGAGGTCTTGAGACCTAGGACCTCCCCAAATACCACGACCAGACAAGAGGGGGGTCGTGGAACTTGGAAAAGCCCTACATCTCCTATGTTCTGAACTAGTTCCAATGATCAACAGCTAGTTCACACAACAACACAAGTGATAAACATACATCAACGAGAGCTTAATTAACAACACAAGTTGGCTTACAAGCCGACAAAAGACAACTTTACAGAGTGGAAAAATAAAAGATGTGTCCATCCAATACACCATAGGCAATTGGCTGGAGGGCGTGGCTTAGTCATCCAGGACCTCTTGGTCCTCAGCGAAGACTTCATCACCTGCTCAAAAGGTTATTTCAAGCAAGAGTGAGCACAATAACCGTGCTCGCAAGTCACACCCGTCAAATAACAGAATGACATGCATAAAGGATATCACAAAGGTGAGCTTATAGGGTTAGTTTGCATAAAGCCAGGTTTCTTTCAAATACAAGTAATTAAGTTCTAAAGCAGATTACACTATACATAAAATTTATTTTTGCAACAAGGTTTTGATTTCATTGATAACAAGGTTAAGAGTGTAGGATAAACTTCTAACACCAGGCTAACCACCAAGGGCTCCCCGCCCAGAACACATTGGATAGAAATCCAGAAAACAATTTTCAAACCATTGAAAACCAAAACCAAAGACTAACTTAGAGAGGCTTTGCTAGCATATCCATGACCGTGGATACGACTATTCGAATAGATTTTCACTCTGCAGAGGTGTACAACTTTACCCACAAGAGATAACCAATTTGTACTGTCCGCTCACACACTTCCAAAGGTGTGCGACTAAAAGTTTATCACAAGGCCTTTACAATGCTCCTTCTCACCAAAGTCCTCCTCGCTAAGGTTTCACCCCCTTTGGGCTACCCATCCGCAGAGTTTAGGTCCCCTCTTGCGCCAAGTGGGAATGTAAGAAAGTAGGTCATGAAGGACCACCCACACATCCAAAGGACAACCATTGTGAGACATTGCAAATTATTCGGTCAGGTCTTGCCCATACAAGACTTGTGGTTGCACGAAAGGGCTTAGCAAAGTAACGCTCAAAGACCGATCCTTAATTGACATGGGCAACGTCCTCAACCCTAGGGCGTCGGCTGACATGGCCCCCGTGCACTCCCCGTGCACCCACCATGAGACCAACCAAGGTTCGCCAACGTCCAAATCATTTTCTAGCCTTTACATTAGAAAAATAGATTTCCATGACAACCCAATGCCATGGTTAAAATATTTGAGGTGAAACATTGGTCTTTGGCAAAACTTCCCAAAACAAGATTTTGGTCTAAGCATGGCTAAGCATAGCTTTTCAGGAGGTCCTGGTCCATACTATTACATCAACCAGGTTTTGTCTAAGGTGACAACAAGTTCAATGTAACATCAATATTGTGAAGAATCTAGACCCGCCATTATGTGTTAATGAAGTATTTTGGTGATTAATGACAAATACACTTGTGAGACTAACACTCTTATTGTTATATCATGTTTAGTCTCAACTTGGATATAAAAGCAAAAATCCAAACAGGTATGTATTCATTAATGACAAATCTATTTGTGAGACTAACAATTCTATTGATTATATATTGCTTAGTCGTGTTTGGATATAAAGATGAAAACACAAGAGGTATGCATTCTACTTCTTCTTATTATATCTTGTTGCATTCCTCGGATCCAAAATATAGGTTAAACTCCACAAAAAAAATGTTAACTTGGATATGTGCATATGTTTCCATTACACATTTGTGTATGCACACATTTAGGGGGAGTTCATTCTATATTTTGTGGTTTCATTAGTATTGATCCATATTCTCTTTCCACATATATTAAGGATCTTTACTTTGAAATATATCTTTGAATATATTTAACTTGTGTAGTTAATATATTCATATGAGTATATACAACTTGTGTAGTTCGTATACACTCATATTTAGTATATATAACTTGTAGTTCGTATATACTCTTGGTATATATAACTTGTGTACATATATACTCATGTTACTTTATATTCAATTATTTGCAATTGTGTTGTGAGACTAATGTGCGTGCTAAGATGTGTTCAAGGCTTAGTCCTCAAGTTTGAATGATGACATGAAAAGGAAATGCAAATGTGATAAAAGATTGACATGGCTCAAGACAAAGGAGTCATGCATTGCATTTCGAAAAGCTTCTGGAAGAAGTTCAGTGAAAATCGGTATGACCGCATTTGGTAAGCGGTACTACCAATGTGCGGTAGTACCGGAGTTCATGTGGCGGAACTACCGCAACCCGGTTGTTCCGTTTGTTATGTGGCGGTATGTAAATTCCAGAGAAGGTGTTTTTCTGTATTTCTCGAGCCTCTGGAAATCGGTAGTACCGCATCTGAGAAACGGTACGACCGGAGAGCGGTATTACCGGATGCTAGTTGGCGGTAATACCGCACCTGTCAATAATGGTTTGTTTAGAAGCATTTATGCAGGTATATATTGTTAATTAATGTTAATGACATTGTGGGACTAACATTTTCCATGAGTTGATGAATATGTTATATTCCGTGGTGATGAAGACTTTGGATGGCATCATGAGTTGATTGTCATCAGGTCAAGGTTCAAGAAGATGATGCATCATGTGTTGATGCATATCAAGATCTTGAATAAGAGATGATCATGAGTTGATGATCGAGTCAAGAGAAGACTCATCATGTGTTGATTGAGGTCATAAAAGATGCATCATGGGTTGATGCATATCAAGACGATGACCCGCACATGAAGCAAGGATGTGAGTCATCAAGCTTCAAGTGGATGATCAAGGCAAAGGTATGACTAGCTAGGGGTAAGGATGTGTTCCTAGTCTTTTACTGGTCTTGGTGTTTGGTTGGAAGACTGGATTGCTAGTATAGGTTGCCGTACTATTAAGAGGGGTCTTGTCTAGTAGCTTGAGTCTCATCATGTGTTGATAGCTCAATCTTGCTTGCTCTAGCTCAACGTGGCATGATGCTATTATTTGCAAATGTGTTTTGCAAATAGTCGAGGCTCATGCATTTAATCCTCGTAACATGTGACTATACTTTGCAAATGTGTTTTGCAAATGATTGAAGTCCATATACCTACTCCTTGTGGCATGATCTAAGTTTGCAAATGTGTTTTGCAAATGGTTAAGATTCATGTGTATTCCCTTGACATGGTTTAAGATTGCTTGTTGCTATTTCTTTGGACTTAGACCATGGTAGTGGCTCTTTTGAGTTGTGCTTCTTGATTTGATCAAATGTGTTTGAGATCAGTCAAATAGGTGGGTTGTGTAGCCCTCTGAATAAGCTTTCAATAGAGTCCAAGATCACTCAATTCCGACATCGGAGTCAAAAGTTATAACCTTTTTACCGAGTGTCGTCTGTGCTGAAAATTGGGCTGCGGTAGCACCGCCCTTATAACAGTGGTAGTACTGCCCGTATAACTGCGGTAGTACCACACCAATGCTGTAACGGCTAGTTTTTGTCTGTTTCGAGTCCAAACGGTTAGTTTTTGTTGTGGGGGCTATAAATACCTCCTTGGTCGGTTGAGAGACATCCTTGGCATCCCATTTCACTCACTTGAGCTAGTATGAGCTTCTCCACTCAATTATGCATGTGTTGCACCTTGTGAGCAAAAGAGAGAGGTGTTAGTTGCATATGTTGTAACTGGAATTGGATTGAGCATCCAATTGTGCATGTGTTGCACTCGGTGAGAGTCAAGCAAGGGGTTTGGCTTATTACTCTTGGTGTTTGCCGACACCTAGACGGCGTGGAGGCGTCGTGGTCCGGTGATCTTCTCAAGTGAAGATTGTGAGAAGGCCCGGTGTTTGTGAGTGGCTTGGTGCTCGCCATCTCCGGAGTGGAGTAAGAGCAACCCTAGTGGAGCGAGGTGTTGATACCTCGGAGGAAGGCTTAATTTGTGGAGCCGCCCAATTGGTTTGGGTTTCCTCAACGTGACTAGGGAGACCGCAAGTCTCCGAACACCACGGTAAAACATCGACGTGTCTTTGTGGTGTGATCTCTATTGCCTTACTATTGCATTTACATTCATTGTGTATGAATGCTTGCTTTACATTATGTAATTTATATACTTTGTATTAAATTGCTTATTCATTGTGTATGATTGCAATAGTATCATTTACATTGTTTAAATTGAATTGCTTACAAGTCCATGCTTGATTGATTATTATCAATAGACTTGTATTGTTGGTGCACTTAGTTGAACCTAGTTGATTTAGGCTTTAATTGTGCAAAACCGTATTGTTATAAGCTTCCGCATTAGAAATCGGTTTTAGCGCATAGAAGTTTTAAAAACGCCTATTCACCCCCCTCTAGTCGGCCTCCTCGATCTTACATATTGGCCATACAAAGAAGTTAGGTTTAACTAAAAGTGTAAACACTGGTATTGAAATACTAAGTAAAATATGTATGCAGTACTTAGCTTGAAACAGAAGTACATAGGTTGAAATAGGTGTCAAATGATCAAGACTTGCCTTGCTCGAAGGCTTGGGGTTTTCCTCCTCAAAGAACTCAGGCTCCTCAACGTTGTCGCAATCTGCACGAAAGAACAAAAACCAACTCAAAACAAGCTCAAGTAAAAGCCAAAAGAACTTCAAAGAAAGTACCACTAGAACCAACAAAAGAGCTCTGAAGGTTTGTGGGAGGTCTAGAGAGCTGGTCGGAGGAGGTCCAGAGCTTGAGAGGGAGGTCCAAACAGCTGGTAGAGAGAGAGTTAGAGGGTTGCAAACGAGGAAGAAGGCAAAGATGGAGTGCTATCCAAGCCTATAAGGCCTGGGTTGCGGGGAGTTCAAGGGCACACGTGTTCAAGGATGAGTGGAACAAAGGACGGGAGCAGGTAAAGGAGGGGACAACAAGGAAGGGGAGGTACAACGGAGATGCCAACATTAAATGTGACGCAGCGCCATTTAGTGTTCAGAGACTTTCTGCTGCAAGCGCGTAGAAAGTAGAAAGTGGACAGGGTTGGCTCAAACAAAGAGGCTGGTCAAAGCAACAGGAGGAAGTCGTGACCAACGGAGAGGTCCAACCAAGGGGTCGTCATAGGAGGAGGTCCTACGGGAGGAGTTCCTGAGGAGGAGATCCCGTAGAAGGCCAAGGAGGTCCTGTCCCATCAGGGTGGTCTTTGCAAAAAGGCTACGGAGGGTGGTCTTTGCAAAAGGACCAAAGGTCATGACCACATGGGGTGGTCGTGACAAAGAGGATGGTCTTTGCAAAAAGACCAGAGGTGAAGGAGGTCCAAAAGACAAAGGGAAAGGCGTAACAAACCAGGGCCATATGATCTTGATCGGGTGGTCCAAGCAGACGAGGACGTTCGGACCATGAGAACGCGCACTTACATCAGGGCCGCCCAAACTCAATCGAACGCACCACAATGTAAGGGAACGTTTGGATCATCAGAACACCTCTTCTCAATCGGGCCATCCAAGCAAAATGCAACGATCCTAGAGAGGGAAAGGCGCACACAAGGTCTGGACTTAAGGGAGGTCCGGCACAAAGGGGTTTTAACGGGTGAGATTCAAAGGGGAGAGGATCTAATGACGGAGATCCAAAGAAAGGAGGTTCAAGGAGGTCTTAACTGCTAGGATGAAACCAAGGGGAGGTCCTAACGGTCAAGATCTCACAAAGGGATGTCCTGACGGTCAAGATCTCACAAGGGGAGGTCCTGACGGTCAAGATGGGATTAGAGGAGGTTTGAAACACAAAACTGAGTCTAAAACAGCTCGAGGGTGGTTGTGACTTAAAAGAAAAGTCAGAACCTCGGAGGGGTTTGGACAAGGAAGAGGTCCAAACACGAAGGAGGCCTAAACTCAAGGAGGTCCAAACCAAAAAAAAAAAAAGAAAACACAGGGGAGGTCTAGACATGAGAAGGTCTAAACCAAAGAGAGGTCATCAGAGCTCCAACACTCCATCCAACCAACAAAACCAACAGAGAATTTAGTTGAAGTTGGAGTCAGTCACTTGAAAATCATTCCAATGTCCCAGTTTAAGCTTTTACACTTTGAGGAAACCAAATGGTTCACTTTATTTTGAAATTTCCAAAAAAAGCCTAAAAACCAGGGTGTTACAGCCACCACAAGATGTTTTGGTTTTGCTGTAAGTTACTTTTGTCTAAAGCCCTACGTGGCAAACTTTGTAAGAATTGACCATAAGGTCCTTTTTTTACTAAGTAATATTAATTTGTGTGCTTCATTAATATTTTGTTGTATGGATATGATTGTCATCGATGACGTCACTATGTAAGCTAGCTATTGATCTGGGACTAGTTCACAATACACAAAGGGCTCGGATTCAGTGATTCGGGGTCCCGGCAGAGATGGTATCAGAGCCATATTGATTGTCAGACAAAACCATAGTTAGCATGGTCGTTCAGTTAAAAGTTTCAAAATTTATTTTATAAATCAAATGAAGTCAAATTGATGAATAGTTATTCTCCTCTCGTTTTATTATATTCTATTCTCATCTTATTCTAATCTCTTCTCGTATCATTCTTAGTTTCTTACATCTTATCTATTTTGACCTCCTTACCTCAAAAATCTCTATAGGATCGAGTTTCCACGATCAAAGCGATGGATGGCCTAGAAGTTCAAGATCTGCCATTTGTTTCAAATGATCGTCCTTATAGGTTAGAAGCGCTTAAGCAAAGTTGCCCTTCTCGACTTTAGTATCACACCCGTAATGGGATCTTTTGCTAAAGTTTTATTGCATCTTTCCGACTATTGGTTCTTTGGGTTTAACCGACTTTCCCAATTAGATGGTTCTTTCTTTCCCCTCTTGTTCTCTCTCGTCTATTGTGCTTTTCCCTCTCACCTATCATGTTTTCTCCCTCTCGTCTATTAAACATGGAAAGATTCATTGTAGATGGTCTAGACCCACCACACCGCAAGTCAAGTTGAACCCGTGGATCTCAATACACCACCTCCTCTAGCCGCAATGGCAGATCAGGGTTTGAGTCAGTTCATGGCAGCCCAGACACAGTTGATGAATGACATGATGCAGAACATTAATCAAATGATGAATCAACATAACCAGATCGCTGCTGCTTTAGTCGCAATGCTAAACTAGAACAATCAAGCAGCTGCCATGCCACTGCCACCACCAGCAGCTTTTCCTTAGTCAAGGATAGCAGAGTTCATGAGGACCCATCCACCTACTTTCTCTAGCTCCTCCGAGCCTTTGGATGCAGGTGACTAGTTGTGCTCTATAGAGAAGAAGCTTACCATTGCCCGATGTGAAGACTGTGAGAAGGTTCTGTATTGATGAGGACACCCCTACCATGGATACAACCGCGCCTACACACACAACTCATCCACATCAAGTGTTACAAGGACCACTTACTCGAGCTCGTGCTTGCCAACTTAATTATCAGGTGAATTTGTTCATAGGTTTATATATTACTGAGAATAAACCGCTACCTAATACAAGTGATTTAATTTTGCTTACGAACATGGGAAAGGACCAAGGAGAGGCATGTGGAGTTATGGACATGCATGGAAGGCATAATGGAGGTCACCACATCACTTTGGGTCTGAGCCAAGCAAGAGTTCGAGTTGGGCTCGTTCTGGGTTCGAATTCGGACTATTGCGATAGCACTAAGTTCAAACGTCCGTAACTTCTTCATAGAGACTCCGCTTGGGACGTTCTTGGACTTCATTGAAAGCTTAGCAAGTCTACTTTTCAATGGATCCAACCTAATCTTCAAATTCCATCCGATCTGGCCACAATCAACAAAACAATCCGCCTCTATTTTTTAGCCTGAGTCAAAATGGTGTTGCACCACCTGCTCTTGGGCCCATGGGCCTTGTAACCCTCAGGGCATGCGTCCACTTCCCTAGCCGCTACCCCTAGTCATCTCCCCATATAGGAGCCACCACCTCCCTTTGCTAGAACTTGGATTTCGTTGAGTTTAGGTTTAGCCATTGTGCAAAGTTCTGTTCTTCAGTTGTGTTGGATGACCACCTGTCAAGACAGCCTTCGGGATCCCACCTTTTGTTTTGCAATACCATTTACACTACAATTTTATTCCCAATATCAGTTTGCCTACATCTTATTCTTGCTAGTTCTTTGATTGCTCGTAGGATTTGAACCTCATGTTCAGGTTGATTGCGCTCAGGACGGTCAATAACGTCTCGAGTAGGTTCAATGATTGCTAAGGTGCCAGCATCATCGTACGGTTATAGTCGGATCGCGAGAGTCACTTTCTCGAAAAATCGATAGTTATCAATCTCTTCGAAAGATTGGGCACCCCGCCTGCATTATGTATGCCGCACACCAGCTTCAAGGAACTGCCACAAAATGGTGGGAGAATTACTGCGCCGCCCATGAAAACAACCAGAACATCATTTGGGTCGAGTTTTCAAAAGCTTTTTGCCACTCTCACATTCTTGATGGAAAGGTGGAAATGAAGAAGAACAAGTTTCGTGAGCTGCAACAACAAAACATGTCAGTGAGTGAGTACCTCAATGAGTTCACTCAACTCTCTCGATATGCTCAAGAGGATGTTGCCATAGATGATGCACGTCAGAAGCGTATTGTAACATCCCAGTTTTTCTGAGTTTTTTTAAATAAAAATAAAAATAATCATTTGGTTTTGTTGAATTTCTAAAGCTTAACTTGAAATTTTGAAAGTTAAAAGCAATTTAATGTGAATTAATCAAACTTCAACTAATTCTCTTTGGTTTATCTTGAGTTTATTGGAGTTCCCTCGTACTCGGAATATCCTTTCTTTGTTCACTCCATTTTCCCGTTGCTCCTCCTTGGGACCTCCTCCTCAGGACCTCCTCCTCCAGACCCCCTCCTCAGGACCTCCCCACAGGACCTCCTTCTCCGGACCTCCCCTCATGACCTCCTCCTCAGGACCTCCTGTTGGTCACGACATCCCTCTTGGTCATGACCTCTCTCTTGGTTATGACCACCCTCGCGGTCACGACCACCCTTTCAATTGGACCACCCTCTCTATTTAGACCAGCCCCGCTGGACCACCTCTTGGTCATGACCTCCCTCTTGGCCACGACCACCCTTTCGATTGGACCACCCTCTCTGTTTCGACTAGCCCCGCTGGACCTCCTCTTGGTCACGACCTTCCTCTTGGTCATGACCTCTCTCTTGGTCATGACCACCCTCGTGGTCACGACCACTCTTTCGATTGGACCACCCTCTCTATTTTGACCAGCCCCGCCGTTAGCCCCTACTCACCTTCTCTCTCCTCCTCGTTTTCCTCTTGCGACGTGTGCATTTAATGCCGTCGTATCTACAGTGACGTGCGCATTAAATGTCATTGCCTCTGCCAAGCTCCGCCGCGCTGCCATGAATTTTGCCACTCCATCTGGTGGCCTGGTTCCCTGCTCACACAAATAGAGTGCCGGGAGCCCTTTGCCCTCCCTTTTTGTTTCTCCCTCAACACTCTCTCCTTCCCTATCTCGACCTCATCCGTTCAAGCTCTGACTTAAGTGGTTCAAATTTCTATCTTCATCTAAATTTTGTACCTTTTTTTTGGGTCTAATTGGTAATTTCATTGGTCTTTATTTGGAGTTGTTTTATTTATTTTGCATTGTTCGCACGTGTAGATTCTAGCGTTTCGAAAGACTTCGTGGACCCGTCGACTTCGACTAAAGCATCTCAACTCTTTAACGAGGGCAAGTCGTGGACCCTTGATCATATTGAACGCATTTTATAAAAGTATATTTTTTCATATCAATATGCATGTCTAGTTGTATAAAATTGGTTTTAGGAACTAGCTAAATACCTACTCGATAGTATGCGTCCTTGATAAATTGCAAATGACATGTTGACATGTACCCTTGGACACCTTAGGATGGGTAATCTTAGTTGGACATTGTTGTATACCAACATTGGTGCATTTTATGCTTACTCATGCCTTAGTTAAGCGATAGTCTTTCGATCACATGATTCCTTGATGATAAATTTGACTAAAGGAAATATGGAATTGTGGTGGAGCCACTACTCTTAAAAGATGTTGTGCCATGGCAAGGGTTATCATTTGGCTAGGTTGGACCGAAAATGATCTCTTACTCAGGCGAATGATTGTGCAGTCAAGGGGGTGCAGGAAGCACATTGGGATGTGGTTGTCTCGCCTGAGTAGTCATCGAGGACTTAACTTTGTGTGCCATTGATTTGGGCCATACCGTGCAACCAAAAGTTCATTTATGGGGTGGACTGGGCCAATTAATTAGCAATGCTTTGAGTCGGTTCCATTTTGGTTGAGAATGGCGCAAGAGGGGTCCAGGAAGGCAAATCCTTAGCGAGCGGGACCGAGTCAAAGTAGAACTTTGTAAAGGCCTTGACGTGTGCTCTAGACTGCTCACCTAAGGTAGTGAGCGGTGGTGTCAATGGATGCCAAACCAACTAGAGAAATCGTGTTGTGTGGGTAAAGCTATACAACCTCTACAGAGTGTAAAACTATTCGAATAGCCGTGTCCTTGGTTATGGACAATGCCTGGTGATATTACACGAGGGGGTAGAATTTCTCATTTGTGATCCTAGAGTGGTCTGCGAAGTGAACAGGGTGTTCACGAGCGGTTTCAAAGAAACTTGGTTACGTATGTATTAATCTTACAACCTGTGCTTTGCAATCTACTTAATGTATTTTCACTCAATACTGCTTTCTGTAAATTAACCATAAAGCCATTCTTGTCAAGCCCTGCAGGAATATTATTTGCATACATCTCCCCACGGCTTGCTGAGTACATTCAAAGTACTCACGGCTTTATGCCCTCTAGTTGATCAGTCGAGGAGGGAGAACCAGGGAACTCAGAATTATATGAAGAAGGGTACTTCGACGACCCTGCGAGCTAGGCCGCGTCCTCCACTCGATTGCCTGTGGGCATGTTAGATGGTTTCCATAAGATGTTTTGTTTTCCGCTGCTTGTAACCTCTTGGTGTTGAGCCCTGCGTGGCAACTCTGTAAAAACCTTGACCATGAGGTCTTTTGCTACTATTAATATTAATTTGTGTGCTTCATCTTTAGTTTGTTGTATGGATATGATTTCATCTTTGTTGTGACTATGTGAGCTAGCCACCGATCATGGGACTAGTTCGGTTTACACAGACGGTCTCAGAGTTCCATACCCGGGGTCCCGACAGAGGTGGTATCAGAGCTATATCGACTGTAGGACGCAACCATAGTTAGCATGGTCGTTTAGTCAAAAGTTTGAAAATTTATTTTCTAAATCAAACCAAGTTATCTGATGAGTAGTTATTCTTTTCTCATCTTATTCTTTTCTTCTCTAATCTTATCCCAATCTTTTCTCATCTCATTCTATTCTTTTCTTGTCTCGTCCTCAGGTTCTTGCTTCTTTTCTCTTTTGAAACCTTGACTTCGAACTTAAATTGACCTGCTTACCTCAGCAATCTTTATAGGATCGAGCTTTGCTTTTAGTCAACTACCCCTATAAGTTAAACTAGAAGTGCTTTAGCAGTTGCCTTCTTAGTTTTAGTATCGCTAGCCCGCATAATAGGACCTTTGGCTCGAGTTTTATTGCTTCTTAATAGCTTTTCGGCTATTTGTCGTTTTGGGTAAAACCGACTTTCCCCAATTAGGTTGTTCCATCCTTCTCCCTTGTTCTCTCTAGTCTTTTGTGCTTTTTCCTCTCACCTATCGTGCTTTCTCCCTCTCGTCTATTAAAGCTGGGAAGATCTGTGTAGATGGTTCACACCCGCAACACCACAAGTCAAGTTGACCCTGTGGATCTCACTACACCACCACCTCCACCTCCTCCAGCCGCAGTAGCAGATCAAGGTTTGGGACAGTTCATGGAAGCCCAAACTCAGCTGATGAACGCAATGATGCAAAATATGAACCAGATCATGATGCAACAGAACCATAACGCTACTGCTCTGCTTACCATGATGATCCAGAATAACCAAGTAGCTGCCATGCCGCCACCATCACCACCAGCGTTTCCTTAGCTGTGGTCGGCGAGTTCATGAGGACCCATCCACCTACGTTCTCTAGCTCCTCCGAGCCATTGGACGCAGATGATTGGCTACATTCAACTAAGAAAGAAGCTTGCCATCACCTGGTGTGACGATCATGAAAAAGTTTTGTATGCTGCACACCAACTAGAAGGCACCATTGCAGAATGGTGGGAGAACTACTACGCCGCCCATGGAAACCACAAGAACATTTGTTGGGCCGAGTTTTTAGAAGCCTTCTGCTACTCCCATATTCCTGATGGAAAGGTGGAAATGAAGAAGAATGAGTTTCGTGAGCTGAAACAAGGAAGCATGTCGGTGAGTGAGTACCTCAATAAGTTCACTCAACTCTCGCGATATGCTCAAGAGGATGTTGCCACGATGATGCACGCTAAGTGTTTCAAGAGAGGACTCAACCCTAACTTGAAGGTTCGTGTGGGCAACAACTATGCGCACTTCCAAATTTAGTGAACAAGGCCATGCTCATAGAGGAGTCTCGTCGGGAGCTGGCAAAATCTTATAAAAGGAAGATGACGTAGCCCGGTACTCATTAAGGTCATTCGCAGAGAGCCAAAACAAATGCACAACACCTTGCCCGTTCTGCTCCTCCGGTCACTTTCAGGAACCCTGCAACAACATCTCGCCCAGCTACTGCAGGTTTCTGCAACCCCGACAACAACAACAACACCAGCAACCAACCTCCAAGAAACAACAATCCTGCAGCAAGAATCACTTATTTCAATTGTCAGCAACTGGGACACTATGCCACCAATTATCCACAGAAGCAAGGCCCAACTCCGGTCAGATTCAACCTGGGAGCAACTCCAACCAGAACCCCCATGCCAGGAGTAGGACGTGGAGCACCTCAGATTCCAGCCGCACCGGCCAAGACCCCTTAGCCTTTTGGGAGAGGCCGTGAACCATGTCACGGTGGAGGAAGCCTGGATGCACCCCAACGTCAGATCGGGTAAGTTTCTAGTAAATTCAATACCGCATCGTGTATTGTTTGATTCGAGAGCTTCGCATTCATTTGTTCTTGGATTTTTGCAAAGCATCAGTTGAAGGTTTCGACTCTTAAAACCACTTTGTTGGTTCAATCCCCCGGTTTGGAGTTAAGTGTGAACTAAGGTTGCTGACAAGTCAAGGTGATCATAGAAGGAGTAGAATTTCTAGCCAACCTGATCATCATCAACACCCAGTGCCTAGATGTGATTTTGGATATGGATTGACTTGCTGATCATCAAGCCATCTTGGATTGTGGTGGTAGAAGCATCACTTTGGTCAGCCCAGTTGGGACTAAAGTAAAATTTGAAGCCTCCACGGAGAAGCATGAAGGAGCACTAGTCTGCAGAGTCAAGCTTGTATATTTGGAAGAAGTATCAGTGGTCAGAGAGTTTCTAAATGTCTTCCCCGATGAATTACCTGGAATGCCACCAGACAAGGACCTAGAGTTCGTCATCAACCTAGTTCCAGGAACTGCGCCAATTTTCAAGAGGACCTACCATTTGCCGGTTGATGACTTAGTCGAGCTGAAGAAGTAGATTGAGGAGATGTAAGATAAAGGATTTGTCCGACCAAGTTCTTTGCCTTGGGGAGCTCCAGTGATCTTTGTTGCCAAGAAGGATGGTACCCAATGGATGTGTGTGGATTATCGCTCACTTAATGAAGTCACCATCAAGAACAAGTACCCCCTGCCCAGGATCGATGATTTGTTTAACTAGCCAAGGGAGCTGGGCTCCAAGATAGATTTGAGATCAGATACCATCGCTTGAAGATTCGCCAAGAGGATATTCCCAAGACAGCCTTCTCAACTCGTTATGGATCAGTATGAGTTCACAGTCATATCTTTTGGATTGACCAATGCCCTCGCTACTTTATGAACTTGATGAATAAAGTCTTCATGGAGTATTTGGATAAGTTCGTCATTGTCTTTATTGACGATATCCTAGTATACTCTACAAGTGAAGAAGAGAATGAAGAGCACCTTCGCCTGGCCCTGAATAAGCTTAGAGATCATCAACTTTATGCTAAGTTCAACAAGTGTGAGTTTTGGATGAAGGAAGTTACCTTCCTGGGTCTTGTCTTGTCTGCAGAAGGATTTGCTGTCAACCCCAGCAAAGTCAAGGATGTACTCAATTGGGAGTCGCCCAAGTCAGTGCCTTAGATCAGAAGTTTTCTCGGTATGACAGGTTACTACCGCAGGTTTATAGAAAGATTCTCTAGGATAGCAAGACCTCTCACCCAGCTGCTGAAAAAGGAGAAGAAGTTTGCTTGGATGCCAGTTTGTGAGCAGAGTTTTCAAGAATTGAAGAAGCGCTTGACCACCGCTCTAGTGTTGATCTTACCTGATGTCTGAAAGGATTTTGAGATTTTCTATGATGCATCACGACAAGGTCTCGGTTGTGTCTTGATGTAAGAAAAGAAGGTAGTAGCTAATGTTTCCCGACAGTTGAAGCCTCATAAAGCAAATTACCCCGCTCGTGATTTAGAATTGGCTGCCGTAGTGCATGTTTTGAAGATATGGTGTCATTACCTTATCGGTAATCACCGTGAAGTTTACATCGTCGTAAGAGCTTGAAGTACATTTTCACTCAAGCCGATCTTAATATGAGGCAAAGAAGATAGTTAGAATTAATCAAGGATTACAATGTGGGAATCCATTACCATCCGTGCAAAGCTAATGTTGTAGCAAACACTTTAAGTAGAAAGGTCTCACCGCAATACTCGATGATCAAGGAAAGTCACCACACTACATGAGGAATTTCGAATGTCAAGCTTGAATTGGTAGAAGAAGGTTTCTTGGCTACTTTGAAAGTGCAACCCACTCTGCAAGGTCGATCAGGAAGGCTCAAATAGAAGATGCATATATTAAGGAGATCAAGAGCAGCATGAAGAAGGGTAAGTCCCTAAGATTTTCAGAAGATGAGCAAGGAACCTTATGGTGTGATAAGCGTATGTGTATACCGGACCAGAAAGAGCTTAAGCATATGATACTTAAGGAAGCTCATGAAGCTTTGTATTCCATTCACCTCGAAGTGCGAAGATATACCAATATATTAAGGAATTCTATTGGTGGCTTTGTATGAAGCGTGAAATTGCAGAGTATGTGGCACAGTGTGATGTTTGCCAGTGAGTTAAAGCCGAGCATCAGAGACCTACTGGACTTTTGCAACCCTTGCCAATACCTTAGTGGAAATAGAAAGAAATTGGCATGGACTTTATCACCGGTCTGCCAAGGACAAGAGATGACTATGATTCTATCTGGTAATCGTGGATCGCCTAACAAAAGTCGCCACTTCATCCCGACCAAGATCACCTACTCAGGAGACAGACTTGCAGAGTTGTACATGGCAAAGATAGTATGTCAGCATGGAGTGCCCAAGAAGATTGTGTCAGATCGAGGATCTCAGTTCACCTCAAGATTCTGGCAAAAGTTGCACAGTGTTTTGGGTACTAATCTGAATTTCAGTACAGCCTACCATCCGCAGACAGATGGCCAAACAAAAAGAGTAAACCAAATCCTAGAAGATATGCTGAGAACCTACGCTCTAGAGAACCAGACCAGCTGGGATAAGATGTTTCCCTATATAGAGTTTTTATACAACAACAGTCATCAATCAAGTTTGCAGATGTCCCTGTTTGAAGCCCTTTACGGAAGGAAATGCATAACACCGTTGTATTGGACTGAAACAGGAGAAGGACAAATACTCAGACCTGATATCCTAAAAGAAGTTGAAGATCAAGTTAAGTCAATCAGAGAAAAGCTGAGAACAACTCAGATAAGGCAAAAAAGTTATGCGGATAACCAACACCGAGATTTAGCTTTCACACACGGAGATCATGTGTATCTAAAGGTTTCGCCTCTCAAAGGAATGCGTGCTTTGAGTAAGCGGAAGTCGACACCAAGATACATTGGACCTTTTCCACTTCTAGTCAGGAGAGGAGAAGTTGCTTACAAACTAGAACTCCCACCTCAGCTATGAGATGTGCATGATGTCTTCCATCTGTCCCAGTTGAAGAAGTGTCTGTGTGTGCGAGAAGAGCGATGCCGTTAGAAGCGCAGCTTGACCTACAGAAGATCTCACTTACAAGGAGCAACCCATCAAGATTATGGAAGTGTTAGAGTGAGTAACAAGAAGCAAGATCATCTGTTTCGCAAAGTTCAAAGGAGCAATCACACCGAAGAAGAAGCCACCTGGGAGCGCGAAGAGGACCTAAAGACCGAATTTCCACATATATTCTCAAGCCAGCCCGAATCTCAGGGTTGAGATTCCCTTTAAGGGGTGTAGGTTTGTAACATCCTAATTTTTCTGAGTTTTTTTTTAAATAAAAATAACCATTTAGTTTTGTTGAATTTCTAAAGTTTAACTTGAAATTTTGGAAGTTAAAAGCAATTTAATATGAATTAATCAAACTTCAACTAATTCGCTTTGGTTTGTCTTGAGTTTATTGGAGTTATCCGTACTCAAAATCCCCTTTATCTCTTCTCTCCGCTTTCCCATTGCTCCTCCTCAGGACCTCCCCGCTCCCGACCTCCTCCCGTGGACCCTCTCCTCAGGACCTCCTCCTGAGGATCTCCCCTCAGGATCTCCTCTCCGGGACCTCCTCCTCCGGACCTCCTCCTCAGGACCTCCTCCTCAAAACCTCCTCTTGATCATGACCTCCCTCTTGGTCACGACCACCCTTTCGATAGGACCGCCCTCTCCGTTTCGACCAGCCCCGCTGGACCTCCTCTTGGTCATGACCTCCCTCTTGGTCACGACCACCCTTTCGATTAGACCACCCTCTCTGTTTTGACTTGTCGGGACCCCGGGTATACAACCCTAGGACCCTCTGTGCATTCCGAACAAGTCCCAGATCAGTAGCTAACTCGCATAGTTACAACATCGGTGTAATGACAACCATACAACAAAATAACGATGAAGCGGACAAATTAATATTACTTAGTAGCAAAAGGACCTTATGGTCAAGTCTTACAGAGCGCCACGCAGGGCTTAACAATGAAAGATAACTTGCAGCGAAAACAAAATATCTCGGGGAGGCCATTCGACAAAATAACGTGCGTGGTTTTGTGCTGCGTTTCTCGCCGGCTCTCACCGCTTCCTCGCCAGGTCCTAGCAGGCTACCCCGCCGCCAACCTCGGGCCGCCTGTCCCCGTCTCCGCCCACCCGTGCGCCCCCACTTTTTCCCCTTCTCCGTGTGGATAAGCCGCCCCCGCCGTCCGCCATTGTCGGCCGACAACCCCACCTTCTCCTCCTCCTTCGGGCTTCCCCGAGTCGTATAAAAGCAAGCACTGGATGCGCCTCCCTCTCCTCTCTCGTTTTCCTCATCTCACTTCCCCTTTCTCCCTCCGAACTCGTTGTATTTCGAGTTCGACCCGCTGCCACCGAGCTTCGCTACGCCGCACCCGCCGCCGCCGTTGAGCCTCCTCCGGCTCCGCGAACCTCACCCTCGTGCTCATCGCACCGAGGGGCACCTCGTGCTCGCCTCCCCGACCCTGGAAACCCTCCGGAGCGCCGCCGCCACGATCACCCGCCGCCGTTGCCACCGGCCACCTCTTCACATCGCGTCACCAAACCCGTGAGCATGAAGCTCCCCACGAGCTCCTCTAGCCGCTGGTGCCCTCACCGCTGGTCACCGCTCCGCCGTTCGCCGGCGAGCCCTAGGCTCCCGTGCCTCCGCCGCCCGGTGCCGACAAGGCCAAGCCACGTGGTGCCATGTCACACCCAGTCAGTGCCAGGTTGGCAGCACATCAGCCCTTTTGCACGTGTGGTAGTCCACATGGAAGCCCGCGTGGCACTCAAGCTCCAAACCCTTATCCCAAACCTTGTGAACCCGGTCCACATACACCCTCTCATTAACAGTGGACCCCACATGTCAATTTCAATTCTTTTATTTTGTTTCGGCCAAAAATTCCACTGATGACGTCAGCTGACATCATATTTGTCTTTTCCTTTGCAAAAATAAATCAGGAAATTGAGGAAAACCCTAATTTCTTCATTTCATGTGTTTTCCAACTTCCAAGGTCAGTAACTTCTTCATTCAAACTCCGATTCGAGTGATTAAAATTTCTAAATTCATCCAAATCCTCCTATTGCTGTTAGTGCTAGTTTGGTATTTATTTGGAATTCATTTGGAGTTGTTTTATTTATTTGGTTCTTTTCGGACGTGTAGATACCGGCGTTTCAGAAGATTTCTTGGACCCGACAACCGAAGCGCCTCAGCTCTTCAGCGAAGGCAAGTCATAGACCTTTGATCATATTGAACCCACTTTATAAAAGTATATTGTTTGATATAAACATGCATTGCTAGTTTTATATTAAATGGTTTCGGAAATAAATAACGGCCTAATTGATGTATGCCTCCTTGATAAATTGCTATCGACATGTATCCTTGAATGACATGAACCCTTGGACACCTTAGGAGGGTTTATTTTAGTTGGACATTGATCAATTACCAACACGGGTATCGTAATATGCTTAGCCATGATATAGTTGTACGTCGAGACTCATGATCACATGCTCGTATGGATAAACATGACTAAATGAATTATGGAATCGTGGCGGGGCCACTTTTATTAAAAGATGTTGTGCTAATGCTAGGGTGGTCTTTGGCCGGGTTGAACCGAAAATATTTTATGCTCGGGCGAGTGGGCAGTGGTGAGTGTGGGTGCCGTAACGCACTTTGGGACGTGGATTAGTCTCACCGAGCGACCAACTAAGGACTTAACCTTGGACCATTGATGTGGGCCATACCATGCAACCACATGCCTAGGATGCGGTGGATCTGGCCAACTTATTAGTAATGCTTTGAGTCGGTCTTGTTTTGGTTGAGAACGACGCAAGAGGGGGCATGAATCAAGGAGTAAGACTCGTTAGAAGCGAATCCTTAGCGAGCAGATCCGAATCAAAACAGAGCTTTGTAAAAGCCTTGTGATAATGACTTAGTTGCACACCTTCTGGCAAAGGTGTCGACGGACATTATAAGTCAATTATCTCTTGTTGGTAAAGCTGTACAATCTCTGCAGAGTGTAAAAAAAATATTCGAATAGCCGTGTCCCTGGTTATGGACATGCCCGGAGATTTCACACAAGGGGTAGATGTTTTCATCAAAAGGGTGGGAATCGATGGTTTGGATGTAAAGGTTGGGTTGATCTTTAGTTGTTTCAAAGAACTGAATTACTTATGTATTAATCTTTTAAATTATGCTTTTAATCTACTTATTCTATTTACTGTCAATATTGCTTTCCGCAAAACAACCATAAAGCTATCCATGTCTAGCCTCGCATGAATAATAATTGCATACATTTCACACAAGGTTTGGGATAAGGGTTTCGAGCTGGAGTGCCACGCGGGCTTCCACGTGGACTGCCACGCGTGCAAAAGGGCTGATGTGGCACCGACTTGGCGCTGACTGGGTGTGACATGGTGCCACGTGGCTTGGCCATGTCGGCACCGGGCGGCGGAGGCACGAGAGCCTAGGGCTCACCAACGAGTGGCTGGGCGGCAGTGTGAGACCCCGGTTTATTAAACTTGTAATACTTAACCTTCCACTCGTTCTAGTATCACAAATAGAATAATCCGCGTCTCGATGAATATGTGCCTCCCAGAATAAGCAGCACACATACATCAAATCAAAGCATGCATCAATTCCATACCACAGAATATAACAAGTCTACCAAAAGACATACATAATATAAGTTATTACAGAACAAACTGACCGGCCAAATGACATAAGTAGCAAATAAGTAACAAATGAAGCAAAGTTGTCATAAGATGGCTTAAACCAAAAGACGACCGGTTAGCCACATAACACCACAGGGGCAACCGATCAGGGCCGCCAAGCTAATCGCCTTTAAGCGCCACAAAGACAACTCACAAAAGTGAGGTCCATCGGACTCACTATCATCCTCTGCACAACACAAGCAATGCAGGTGAGTACAAAAATGTACTCGCAAGACTTACGAGTAGCAAGCCTATACATAGCTACATGAAAGTTGTATTCAAAGGAATGTGGTTATATGGTTCTTTGGACGCATGAAGCAAGTTTCATTTGCAATATTGTAATAGATTGAACAGCAGTTTGTAAAATCTGTTTTTAAGCATTTAAATAACAGCGAGTAAACATAAGTAACAAGTATCCACCTAGAAGTGGCTTTCCCAAAAGCCACCACAACATAGCATGAATCCCTGATTCATACCACCCAACAAGTTTTACTTTTAAAATGGTTGTAGTCTAACTCTTGAAAAGCTTATCCAAGCGTGTCCATAACCTAGGACGAGGCTATTCGAATAGTTTTAATCCCTGCAGGGGTGTACCAATGTACCCACACTTGCACCGCCTTTTGCCAAGCTATTAAGCACACTTCCTTTGGTATGCTGCACGCTAAGTCCTACTGAACCCTTTCCAATGGAATATGCTAATCAAGAGACGCACGTATGGGGTTAATCCTTAGTGATCTGCGACTAAATATAGATCACAAGGACCCATACGTGGAGCAGACACACCGCCTCGGCGGGTGCTCCTCTCCTAACGTGTCCGTGTTGCATATAATCAAATATGCAACCCACCACGCGACTCATTAATTAACACAGCCCAAAGTACTCAGCTAAGAGAGGTCCCATATCCCTCTAGTGTGGTTAGCACGCACGTAATGCTCTGATAATGATACTCACAAGTAGTTCGGTCCTTAATTGACCGGGCACCATTCCATTCACACCCAAAAGATCACACCATCTTACCATTGTGCCCAAGTCTAAATTGTTTTCATTTTCAGTTTTAGTTTTGCAATTTAGACAAAGCACAAGGCTGAAATATACACATAGTAATAGTTTGTGTGATCAAAGTTATCGACAGTCGATAATCGCCCATTTCTACCGATAACTAAGCATGGCTAAGCATAAAGACACGTAAACTACTAAGTGACATGGGTCCATCCAATAACCCAAAATCACGACAAGTAACCTAGGCTTCGTGAGTAGAGGAATAAACATTTCCTACGATAATGCATCTAGTAGGCCAACTATCGACAATAGTTTAAAACAACATAGCAATGCATACATAGAATTTGCAAACAATATATTAGACTTTGAAAATAGTAGGAACAATATGATCAAATGAATGCTACATCCGCTTGCTCGGTGAAGTGCAGGATCTGATGGTCTTTGTGGCTCAATATCAAGATTAATAATATTGTCTTCGAACCTAACGCGAAAAGGCGATAAGCAAATAAGAACGAAGAACACCAAATGAAACTCCAACAAAGAAACACATCCAAAACTAATAAAATTTACACAACAGCTAGGAATGACCTAAGACAATGACAGAACAAGAATTATGCAATTTGGACTTAACATGCAAAAGATATGAACAAATGCTCTTTCTCACTTTACAACAAACTAATTAATAATTAGCACTTTGTTCATGGCGAAATTTTCTGGAATGATCTAAGGTCTGAAATTTTATAGCAGGTAGATTATAACATCCTAATAACAGCAAAGTTGAATTTACTAAATTTGGAGTTATACACATTTACTTATGATTTTTCTAAGTCAGAAATCTAATGCAATTCATTTTACGAATTATGAACATGCTCAAATCTTATTCCATATGAAAGTATACTAACAGATGAATTTAACAAAATTGATTTTGCACAAAATGAACTTATACGAAAAAGATATGCATTTTCCAAGATTAAACTATTTCTGGAATATTCAAAATGACCGAAATCAAGTTATTTCTAGTTATACAATTTTCTCCTACTGGAATATGCTTAAATCCATTTTTATAATAATCTTAAGTGATAGCACAATTTATTACCGTCGGAATTATCTAAAAAGAAGTTAAAATGAATTAGTTACGAGTTTCTAAAGTTTTTATATCATTTTCAGTTGTTAAACAAATAGTTACCGAAATACAGACAAACTCAGATAAAAGAATAAGACGTGGATAACTCCCAACCCTCGATCTAAAATCCTACGGCTCACGCGCAAAAACAAAAGACGCGCGCCAAATCTAACGGAGCCCACCGTTGGATCAAGATCCAACGGCACGCAGTGTATGCATTCGGACGGTGCGGTTGCATACACAATCTTAGCCGTTGATCGAAAGATCGACGGCCGAGAACGATCAAGACATCCGGAGGGTCCGAACGCACACAAAGATCCGGGCGCAGATTTAAAATGAACGGTAGATATTGATCGCGAGTCAAAGGGAGATGTCGACACGTGGGACCGCATGTCGCTGACCTAGAGTCACGATCGTGAACGTTTAACCCACGTGCACGCGGCACCGCCCACTTGTCGGCGATCGAGAGGCGGTTAAGACCAAATTAATGCCATTAATGATTAACATTAAATAAACACTAATGACTTCGAAATTTGATTTTAACCCCGCCCACAAGTCGGACGACCAGGTGATTTCGGCGGTGATTAAATGCCGACACATTAATTAATCAACGATTAAGCATTAATGATGTCGGAACAGTGCGGGGTTGCGCCAACGGCGATTTAAGGATGTTGGGCCCACTGGTCAGTGGCTCAACGACAACAATTAAGACACCATTAATTAACTAATGATTGGTAATTAACGTGTCCTAATCAAATGACGAAACGGAGCTCTGTGTTTCAAGAAAACCCGAGCGACTTGCACGGCTAATCGCCGGCGACACTGGCCGCGGCGGCGCCGAACAAGACCCAAAATGGAATCGCAATAGCACTGCGAACCCAATGGTGGCATTCTCGCCGGCGGTGAGGGACTAGAACGCCTGGCTAGTCGGAAAATGAAAAGGGAGCTTTTATCGCGAAGCAAGAAAACGCGATGAGCTCCACGCAAACCTAGGAAGCGGTGCGAGCTACTAAGGACTAATAAGAAGCTACCTCGAGACGAAGCTTCAAAGATGGCCGAGATGCTTGATCACGAGAGGAAGCTCACGGACTTGGAGAAGAAGGATTAAAATGACACCGAGCCAAATGAGTGATACCAAAGCATCAATATAGCTTCATTAAGGTCCACAGAAGCTACATGAGCAAGTAATTAGAAAATGGAGCACTCACCTGAGCTGAGGAAGAAGATGACCAATTTCGGCCGAATTTGAACAAACCCCAAATTGGACAATTCCTGAGAATCAAATCCAAAATTAAGTGAGGGGAAATGTTCAAGACAGAAAATGGATAAGGATAGGGCAAAGAAACATGAAGGAGAACCACTGGAACACCAAGAACACCAGAGAAGCTTCACGGGTCAACAATGGCGATTTGCCATTTTTGAGGTGTTAAGCTCCAATATTGTGAATGAGGCTTGATGGTGGTCTAAAGAAATACCAGGAGGCATTGAGAGAGTTTATAAAGCCATGAAAGCATTAGGGTTTGCACCACAAATCTTTCGGGCGGCAAAACACAGAGCACAAGGTGCGGCCGACAAGGGAAAAGATGTGTAGACGTGCATTAGGGCATGGCTTGGCTCAGAGTACCTCCCATACCCCTAAACGTCGGCTAGGGTGACTTTAGGGAGCAAGAAACGACACTGCCATTACTCCCCCTACTGTGCTCTCACGGCTCGGTGATTTTCAGCCGTTGGATGAGACACGGACGGCTGAGATAGCGCCACGCCTCCCAGGTTTAAAACACAACGGGGAGATTGCGAGCCCTCTGATTAGAAATGAACGGTTTCGATTGCCCCACGTCGCAAACTCAATTTACAACGAAGGAACCGCCGAGCGTTGGATCCTAATCCAACGGCCCTGATTCAAACCAACAACCGGAGGGTCCGAAAGTTGTGGAGGATCTCGACGGTTGGATGGAGATCTAACGGTCGACATTCATTTAAGCAACCGGAAGGTCCGAAGATTTACACGCGCGCGGGCCGTGCGATTTAGATCCAACGGTCGAGATCGATCACGGGATTTTCAAACGGGCGCGGTGCAGCTAGTTGACTGGACCGAGTCAATTGGCTCGAGCCCGAGTCTGACTCGAACCCAAGTAACAGTGAAACCAGGTTTGACTTTGAAATTGGAACAGAGACTTTGAAGGATTTATTTGAGGTAGCAAATTAACTCCAAAAATTATGAAATTTTTACAGGAGCTTGCCACCCCAGATATTAACCTTGTGTAAAATGTTCAGAGGTTTTTATACTGTGAATAAATCTCCAAAAATTCTGCAAGGCTCTGTTTTAATGTTTGACTGGGAGTCAAACAGGTTTGACTGCCTCTAAAAATATTCAAACAATTTCTAAAAATTGTGAAATTTTCAGAGGGGTCACATACCATCCCAAGAACTTAGGAAAAATATTTTCAGAGGATGATCATAAGATTTGACAAGATTGTTTTTGGAATAACAAGATTTGGATCAAATGGACTTGTGACATTGTATTTCCATAATCCCTTGTACAAGAATTGTTTGGCACAACAAGAAATACATGATGTAAGAAAAAGTTTTAATTTCTACTGGTTTTCTTACATTTGAAACACAAGCCCAAAATTGGGATGTTACAGGCAGTCGGCGGTAAGGGCACCAGCGGCTAGAGGAGCTCGCGGGGAGCTTGATACTCACGGGTTTGGCGACGCGTCGCGAAGAGGTGGCCGGTGGCGAGGTGGAGAGCGGTGGCGGGTGAACGTGGCGGCGGCGCTCCGGAGGGTTTCCGGGGTCGTGGAGGCGAGCACGAGGTGCCCCTCGATGCGGTGATGCCGAGGGTGAGGTCCGCGGTGTCGGAGGAGGCTCGACGGCGGCGGCGGGTGCGGCGGAGCAAAGCTCGGTGGCGGCAGGTTGAACTCGAAATACGGCAAGCTCGGAGGGAGAAAGGGGAAGTGAGATAAGGGAAACGAGAGAGGAGAGGGAGGCGCATCCAGTGCTTGCTTTTATAGGACTCGGGGAGGCCCGGAGGAGGAGGAGGAGGAGGGGTTGTTGGCCGACAATGGCATATGGCGAGGGCGGATTGTTTGCGCGGAGAAGGGGAAAGTAGTAGGCGCGCGTGCGCGGAGGAGGGACGGCGCACGAGGTTGGCGACGGGGTAGGCTGCTAGGGCCTAGCCAGGAAGCGGCGAGAGCTGGCGAGAAACGCGGTGCAAAACCGCGCATGCGCGCAAGGACACGCGAGGAAGAATGTAATGCCCCAAAAGTATTCGAAAAGAATTAGTCATGCCCCAAAAGTATTTGAAAGGAACTAGTCGGGAGAGAATAATTAAATCGGGAAGGAATAATTAAATCGGGAGAATGTTTCCTTCAGCAAAACATCAAAACAAGGAAGGAGAAGGGGTTTTTTTTTGTAAAACCGCGGTAACCTGGGCCTAGGCTTCGGCCCATGAGGCCCATAGGTGGCCGGCCAAGGGGGGGAGGCACCTTCCCCCCCCCAAACCCTAGCCGCCCCACTCCCTCCTCCTCCTCCCCTTTGGCCCCCCTCCTCTCCTCCTTGCTCCTCCTCCCGTAGCACGTGCACTGTAGCACCATGGTACTGTAGCATTCATCCTCCAACCTTCCTCCATTGGTGCTGTCCAAGAAGAGAAGGGGAGATCTCCATCGTGGTCACCGATCAAGAAGAAGGGAGAAGAAGGAGTGCGGGGAGAAGAAAGGAAAGGGGAGATATCACGACCTCGGTGCGTCATCTTCAGCGGTTCTTCGAGGGTAAGACCCGATCCCCTTCCGATTAGTCGATTATTTGATTATTAAGTTTTATCGGTAATCTGATCGGTTGGAGCAGAGTGGGTTGGGCGACGTTTTTGAGTAGTCTAAGGGCAGAATCAGGTCCGGATGTCTCCTAGAGAATTGTAGAGGACGTCTCTAGCTTTCGATGAAGTACTAGATCACGATATTTGGACCTCTGTAGCAAAAGTTATGAATTTATTGGTGGGACTGTTCTGCGAATCTGTCGGTAATCTGATGGGTTTTAGTAATCTGTCTTGTTCGATCTGTTAAATGGCGAATTTGAGGAGCTCAGTATAACAAAAGTTGTAGATAATTGTCATAGCTTTCAGGGAAGGGCAAGAACGCGAAATTTGGACAAACGATCTAAAAGTTATGATGGTTTTAGTGTACTGTCCAGAGAACCTGGCGAGAAAATGTTGTTCTATTATTTGGCTTGATAGGGGTAGTAGTTGGCCGAATCAGGAAGGCTCACCAACTAGGTTTAGTTGGAGAATTTGATAAACTTTCAATGAAGTCCAAGATCACCTCATTTGGACTACTGTACTAAAAGATACGAATTTTAGAACGCGACTATTTCCGAGGGACAGATTAGCTTATAGGAAATTGGAGTTGGGATCGCGTTTCAAGCTTTTGCGAGTTCGGTTTACTCTTTTGGGTTGAGTGGTCCATTACTGTTATATTAGCATTCTCCTAAATGGTTTTTAGGTGGGGACTGGTTCGGGGCGGCACCCTCTTCGCGTCCTTCGTTCCGCGGTTGAGGCAAGTGCATTGTCCATTGTATGGGTGTGATTGATTGGCCATGTTTGTGTGCTTTTCGATATATAATAGCGTAGCAAGATTGCTTGATTGATGATTGTTTCAAGAATGGTGGATGTTCAAGTATGGTTATGCCTTACATGAATGTCGTTATTGCTTTTGGTACTGATGATGAATAGTGTTGGTGCTTGTGCATATTGATTTCATACTTAGACTTGGTCTTGTGAGGACCAAGTATGCACAACTTTGAAGTACCCAATACTTACAAGTCTTGGTTTGATAAAATGACTATGATGAAGGATCGAGTTGCAAGTATTCGGGTTGTAGAATATTTATGTTTGATTGTTGAAATTGGTTGTGTCTTTCCTGTACTAGTCATACATGGATGATAGTGTGATATATATGAATGAGACTTGGTTATGGCATGTTTGTGATTAAAGAGTAATTTTGTATGTGATAATGCTCTACATGTTATTCAGTGATTGAGATGTGGTATGTACTCGTGCTTTTACTTGTTGAAAGTTACATTCTAGTACATACGCATGTTGAGAGCCTCTAGGCGCCTTGGTCACGTAGTGACCAAGTACATACAGTTGAGGTCCCCGTCATGTAGATGACGGGCTTGAGGTCCCCACATTCATGGAATGTGGGCTTTGAAGAGGTCTCCATCGTGGAAAACGATGGGCTTATGGTCCCCACACTTGCGAGTGTGGGCTTGAGGTCCCCATTACTTGCGGAGTAATGGGCAATTGGACCCCTGGCTTGCGAGCACAGCATGGGTATGCAATGATTTTGCGACTTCGCATTACCGTAAAATGCAAAAGTTAAAGAGAAAGAGAAAGTGCACTTGAGCATCTTGCATAGCATGAGCATATGTCTTGTTTATAATTGAGATGATATATGGATGTTGATGATTACTGTAGTCTATGTTATTGTTGCCATTTAATGTACTTGTGGGTCTTTGGACTCACTCTTGTCGTTGTTGTGTTTTTAGGTACCCCTTTACAAGAACGGCATGCATGGGAGGGAATAGAAGTGGTTGCACAATTGCACGATCTACTCACATTTGGATTAACAGATTGATAAATTAGTAGTTGAGTATTGCATAAAGAATTTCTTATGATTACTCACTATGCTTGGAATAATTCGTCATAGAGTTGATTAGAGGATTATGAATGTCATTACATTTATGCTTTAGTTGTTTAGCATGCTATGGATGTTGTAGTGATGATTAGCATAGTTTTGGTTATCTCTTGTTTATCTTGGAGGTTGGATTATTTGACTATGTTATATTTAAATGTTGGGACCTCCAGTTTAGTAACTAAACAAAGGAGATTCATCCGGATTTTAGAGAATTGTTTCAATGTAAAAATGTTATTGTGCTAGTTTAGTAGCATTCCGTGCTCATGTGAGTCAAAGTTACATTGGTATCGAGCGGGCGTAGGTCCGATGTGTTTGGATTTACAACTTAGGCAACTTAAATTGCTAAAATTTTGTAATGGTTAATGAACTTAAACTCGACACACCGGTGCACATGGGATGGGATGGGTCAAGCATTGCATTTACGCTCGTTGAATTGTATTAATGATTTCGTTATGAGATGATCTCGATATATCTATAGTATAATACTATGGTTATTATGTGTGGGGTAACCCATGTTGAGAGGTGGAGGAAGTGGTTGTGGTCCCGGCTATACTGAGTTACACCACTGTCGTGGTATAGGAATAGCGAAGTATCCACATGAGAGGTCGTAGTACAAAGTTGGTAGTAGTATACTTAAAAGAGTTGTTCTCTTCCTGAATTTGAATTTGGTCAACTCTTATCCAGTTTAGATTGATGAGTTTCTCTTGGGTTATTTATTCTTGTGGTTGATGGGTTGCTTTGAAAAAAATTTGGTGTGTTTCCTTTGGCTTAATTTGTCATGTAAAGCGATCATTATTTATTTTTTTCCCATCTGATGAGTTATTCGTGCGGCTGGTGAACTGGGTTGATTGTCAAGTTTGACCTTTATTTTGGAGTTTTGTCATTCTCATTGGAAAGCATGATCCAATTATCCGGTTGATGTTTTGGTTAATGAAAGTTTCCTTTTGCAAGTCCTTTGGAGCGTGGAGGCTTCACTCAATGTATCTCTCTTGGGTATTTTGAGTGATGAAGATTGATGGTTCTCTTTTATAAAAGAAGATGTTAAACCCGTTAGCGATGTTTTGTCTTGGTTAAGTGAGAGGTTATAACCAAAGTAATTAATGGATATGATATGGGTTATCATGTTAAATCTGCAGTGTGTGTATGATCGATCCTAACGAAGATCCTTGAAAGGAAGGTGATTAATTTGAAAGTGTCTTGTAGTAGTACTGAGGAGCTGTGATTAATAGTATGGTTATACCTAGTTGTAATCAATAGAGTTAATAAGAGGTGTAGAACGTTCATGAAGTTGAGTCGATGACTAAGAGTGATACATTTGGTAAACTTCTTTGGTAAATTGGATTAACGTGTCTCAATAGTTTAATCTAACCTTTTGGGATGGTTAAGTTCAAAAAGAGTTAGATTATTGTCTTAGTGGGTACTAATCTTGGAGTAACCTTTTTGTGGATACTTAGTGATTATAAGTAATTGCTAGGTGCAATTAATGTTTGGTGATGAGCATCACTAAGAGATAAATTGATGGGATTTGACGGATGACCAATGTTTACATGATGGTAGAACTATCAAATAAAAGTATGTTTTGATGAAAGGATGTTGGAATAACCTTTTAATTCGTGCAGTAGTTTTCCTCTAAAATAAAGTGGTTATTGTAGTGAGAATATAAGATTTTGGTATACATTCAATTGAGGATGAGATGATAAAGAGGTCTGTAACATTTTGGTAAGCCTTTGGGGGCTTAATAAAAGTAGGAGTTGACGTTAACGAGTCTTGTTAAGGGTAGACCATTCTTGATGTTATTAAGTCTGTCCATAAGAGATTCTGACTTGTAGTAGTGGTGATGATTGTTCTAGAGAAAAAAAATCTATTGCCTTTCGTAATAGCAGTCAAATGAAATATTTGGAGTTTTGTATTCGTGGACTTTTGGGAGTTCATGATCTAGGTAGTAGATGGAATTAAGCGAGCAATGTGACGTATGCAAAGGTTCTGATTGGTTCCTAGGTGGTCAATGTGATTTGTTTTTTTTTAAGAGCATCTCTGGTTTGTGTTGGCAAGTAATGTTGTAATCAAAGAAAATTGTTTTTCTTTGTTATCAGTAAGTGTGTACCATAAGTATTGGAGGTTGAAAGTTCCTTCTTGTGGGACATGTACCCTCGTCAATGAGACTTGTATTTTGTTTTTCGATATCTTTATTATTCGACGGTTTCTCTTGTTCTCTTGCTCACTCCGAGGAGCAACTTTGTTCTTGTGCGTTAAGACTAGTTTTGTTTGTTTCTTCATTTTGAGAAAGGAATTAACTATCTTGTATTGCCAGAGTCTTATAGAATGTAATATGGTGGACAAGTATTTGGTAGTGGTGAGATTTTGGGAACCAAGCTATTTGAAGAACAGTAGAAAGTGCGTTGGTTTTGATCAATAACCTTTGTCCATGTTGGGATATGGGGACTATCGAAAGTATGAGCTCTTGATAAATTTATTAGAGTATCACAATTGGATACCTAGTAAGATTGTGTAGAAGAGTTTTGATGGTGAAGTCTAATGAGAATAGCGGTGTGAAAAAACCTAAGCGTTGTGCTAATCAATGGGATAGCAGGAATAGTTGAGTATTGTCAAGTGTGACTCGGTCACAGAGAGTAACTCTATGGGAGTTAGATTATCACTAAGGATAGCTTGGTCAAGAATTTATATATTCATTTATTGATGTTAGTGATTGAGTATGTTTGAATCCTAATCAATCAGTTAGGATATTGTGAGTGGGTATATTCTGGACAAGTAGCTGCATTTGATTGGTGTAGGTTAGAGAAGGTCTAAGATTGGTAACATGAATCGCCTTGGGTGGTTACTTGATTAGTATGGAATGTTGATATTAATGAACTGAGATTATTGTTGAGTGTGTGATTTTTTTGGTCATCGATTTGAGGTTACATAGCAAGTATACCGACCATTCATTGTAAGAGTCGTAGAGGTTGAATTGGGCTTTGTATTATTATGCTAGCATCTTGGTTCCCAAGATTAGGTTCCAAGAGTTATGGTGATCTCTCAAAGCGAGAAATGAGAGTGAATGCGGTGAATTTCAAAATTGTTTATCCTTAACGGATTTAGGGATGTGATGGTGATTGAAATCTATATTGAGTTGTGTTGAGGATTATTCACAAAGCAATTCATTCGGTAGAGAAGTTAGCTAGAGTGTGATATTGTGGATTGGAAGAGTCTCCTACATAAGTGTGGGTTTTGTGCTCGATTGAACATAGCTTTGAGGATGCCCATTTAAGATAAACGAGTTAATGTGTTATGCGATAATTTGGGATCCTATGGTTTAATAGAAAGATAAATTCTTAAAAAGAAGTTGATCTTGGATAGAGAGATATTCTCTTAGTTCTTACTTGAATTATGTGGTTATGACTGATGTCAATTACAAATTGAGTTGATTCTTGCCGGTATGTGTGATTCCTTCCAGTTAAAAAAAATGGTTAATCTGGTATTCGAGTGATTTCGTTTTTGGCTTGTGTGGCATTTATTCCTAAACTGCCTACTTGAAAAGTGAAAAAGTTTTCTTGTCAAACCCATTGATTTTGGATTAGTCTCTTCCAAGAGAAGATGGTTTTGAGTTGGTTGCATTAAGACTCTTATGGTCTCAGTCGGGAATGTTGTACGTCCCTGGTTAAAGATGTGCTCGTTGTCAAAGTGAAGAGATCGACTGATACAAGGATCAAGAGTTTCGTGTGTTTGTGCAGGTTCGTGGCAATGTTAGTAAGATTTTAGCGGTGATTATATTTCTGGGCTTAAGCGTGGTTAGAATTCGGGGTCGAATTCCGTTTAAGGGGGGTAGAATGTAATGCCCCAAAAGTATTCGAAAAGAATTAGTCATGCCCCAAAAGTATTTGAAAGGAACTAGTCGGGAGAGAATAATTAAATCGGGAGAATGTTTCCTTCAAGAAACACCAAAACAAGGAAGGAGAAGGGTTTTTTTGTAAAACCGGTAACAACTGGCTCGGCTTGGCCCATGAGGCCCATAGGTGGCGACCAGGGGAGGCACCTTCCCCCAAACCCTAGCCGCCCCCCTCCTCCTCCTCCTCCCTTTGGCCGCCCCTCCTCTCCCTCCTTGCTCCTCCTCCCCGTAGCACGTGCTGTAGCACCATGGTACTGTAGCATTCATCCTCCAACCTTCCCCTCCATTGGTGCTGTCTAAGAAGAGAAGGGGAGATCTCCATCGTGGTCACCGATCAAGAAGAAGGAGAAGAAGGAGTGCGGGAGAAGAAAGGAAAGGGAGATATCACGACCTCGGTGCGTCATCTTCAGCGGTTCTTCGAGGGTAAGACCGATCCCTTCCGATTAGTCGATTATTTGATTATTAAGTTTTATCGGTAATCTGATCGGTTGGAGCAGAGTGGGTTGGGCGACGTTTTTGAGTAGTCTAAGGGCAGAATCAGGTCTGGATGTCTCCTAGAGAATTGTAGAGGACGTCGCTAGCTTTCGATGAAGTACTAGATCACGATATTTGGACCTCTGTAGCAAAAGTTATGAATTTATTGGTGGGACTGTTCTGCGAATCTGTCGGTAATCTGATGGGTTTTAGTAATCTGTCTTGTTCGATCTGTTAAATGGCGAATTTGAGGAGCTCAGTATAACAAAAGTTGTAGATAATTGTCATAGCTTTCAGGGAAGGGCAAGAACGCAAAATTTGGACAAACGAGCTAAAAGTTATGATGGTTTTAGTGTACTGTCCAGAGAACCTGGCGAGAAAATGTTGTTCTGTTATTTGGCTTGATAGGGGTAGTAGTTGGCCGAATCAGGAAGGCTCACCAACTAGGTTTAGTTGGAGAATTTGATAACCTTTCAATGAAGTCCAAGATCACCTCATTTGGACTACTGTACTAAAAGATACGAATTTTAGAACGCGACTATTTCCCGAGGGGACAGATTAGCTTATAGGAAATTGGAGTTGGGATCGCGTTTCAAGCTTTTGCGAGTTCGGGTTTACTCTTTTGGGTTGAGTGGTCCATTACTGTTATCTTAGCATTCTCCTAAATGGTTTTTAGGTGGGGGACTTGTAACAGCCATAACTTAGGGTTTGTATTTCAAATGCAAATTATGAGGAGGAATAAAAACTTTTGATGCCTCATGAAATCATTTGAGAGTTTCTACAATTTTCCCTAGCAATTTCCAATTTTTAGAATTTAATTCTTGTGATTGGAAGTTGTTGTTATCAGATTCTTAGCTTTCAAACTTGTGATCATCCTCTGAAATTATTTTTCCTATCATCTGGATCATCCTATCTACCTCCTGAATTATTTCACAAATTTTAGATTTTATTTGCTATTTCAAATGGCCAAGTCAAACTAGTTGAAAATCTGGTCAAATCCTAGGTCAGCATGCTTGTGAATTTTCTGCAGAACTTCTCATTGCATAAAAGTTCTGGAAAATTTATGAAATGTTTCTCTCTGTCTCAAGTAGCTACCATAAAAATTTCGGAATTTTTGGAGCTCGGAGCTATCTCTAAAAATTCCTAAAACTCTCTCGACTTTTAAACTCAAAATCGAAATCATCGCTTGTCGGGCTCGAACCCGAGTCCGACTCAAACCTGAACGCACCACTTGACTCGGCCGCACCGCTTAGCTGCACCGCGCGAAGTCCAATCGATCGTGACCGTCCGATGCAAATCGAGCGATCCACGTTGCGTCGCATAACCGACTGTCCGAATGCATACACGGTCTCTCACCGTCGTTTGAGATCCAACGGTCGATACATTCTTGATCGAGTCTAAGTATCCGTTCGCGCGCATTGTCCCGTCGGCCGACATATGGGTCCCACTGTCGGGTTCTTCCTCGCCGACTCACGCCCTCGGAGCTCACGGCGATCGCGCATGCGTGCCACGCGTCTCGTCGCCACGCCGACGCGCGTGTTCGCCTCCGTGGATCGCTCAAGAACATCTACCTCCTAGGGTCGTCCATTCCTTCGCAGCCATTCTACGCCCTCTCGCCCATTTCTTAGCTTCGCCGAGAAAACCCGAGAGCATTGCTGCCGCGTTAACGCCGCCTTGAGCCCGCGACCGCACCACGATGATCCACGTTTGCGCCGCCTCCATTTTGCCCATCCGGGTTCTTGGCGTCGGTGAATCACCAGGTGGTATCGTCGTCTCCACCTCCGGCGCTCGGCTCCGTGAGCTCGTTTGCGTTCGTGAGTCTCAAGCCTCGCGGTTGATCTCACTTGATCGCAATGCTTCACCGATGCTCACGGTGGGCTCGTTCGTCTTTGATGCATTGTGGAGGTGTGCGACTTCTTCTTCTCCGAGCCCGTATTTCGCGCGCGGTGATTCCAGCCGCCTCGCACCTTCTTCGTCGGCATTGTGCAGGCGTATCCTTCCTGGCCGAGGCGATTCGTGGCGCACCTTCCGGTCTTCTCGGCTCACGCGTCTTCTCCGCGAGCACCGCACCTTCTTCTCCGCCTCCGGCCGTCGTGAGCCCATCTCCGTCGACCATCGGGCTCCGCGTCACCGTCACCGGGTTCGTGAGATCTTTGCGAACCTTAAGGTACCACTCACTCGCCCTAAGACCTCCTGGTTCGCGAGAACAGTCGTGCGGCCGCACCACCGTCCTTGTGGTCGCCGGTAAGCCGCCGGCAGTGTTAAGGTCTAACCCTACTTTTTAGTGATAACCATCTTTAGTCAGTATCACTGATTTGTGGGCCCTCTTTGGTTAATCGCGTTTAGAAATCCTTTAATCCAGCCCGTTATTTGTTCTCTGAGTCACTGCCATGTGGGTCCATGTTGTCAGTTAGGTTTGTGTAGCTCTGGTAATGCGTTTCCTCTGTTGGGAAGCGTATTTCTCTGTGAGAGTATGTTAGGTTTGCACTTTGGTAAGCCGAAGACGTATTCTTAGAATACGCCGACGCACCTTCGCGAGCGGCGGTTCTGTCAGCATTTTCGCTCAGGCGCCATCGCTGTCCGGGGCTAGTTGGCTGTGGGTAGAAAAAGGATTTAATGCTTTAGTATTTCGTAATATGTTTTCTCACAGCCTCGTTAATTCATTTAAACTTAGAAAATGCATAACTAATTCAATTTTTATCCAAATTGCATGAAACCAGTCTTTGTTAATTTTCATTTTAAGTGTACTATTTGATAAAATTAGCTTCATCCATGTCTCTGTAGCAAAAATCTGTTAGCTAATAAAATGATGTCTTATGTATCTTCTAAATTAGAAAATGCATATCTCTTTCAATAAGTGTCCAAATTCATTGAACCCAATCAGAAAATTCCATTTTCAGTATATTAATTGTTAGGATAGGTTTCAGATACTAGTTATGTTCATAGAAATTTGTTAAGTATTTAACTAGTGCTTTGATGTGTTTATAACTTAGAAAATTCATAGAAAATTCTTAATAACTTAAAATGATTTGTTCTCTGTTTCTTAAATTTTGTTATGTCATGCTTAGGCTCTTTGTGAGTTTTGGCTTGTTTTGATGTTGTTGTATGTTTGAGTTTTGTCGGTGTTATTCGTCCTTATTTGTCGTTATGTTCGATCGTTAGGCTTCGATATTTGCGGCAACCCCGAGGACGATCCTCCGCAACAACTTGAGCAACAGCACAGTGTGCAGCGCTTTGATCATGATAATCCCAGATTTTAAAGTCTAATATTTTGTTTCAAATTGTATGTATGCATCGCTTAATTTGTGTTAAATTGATTAGTTAAATCCGTGTTGCATATCCGTAGACAAAATATTGACCTCTACTACCGAGCCTAGGTTATTTGTCAGTGATCGAGGTCGCTGGATGATCTCTTATCACTTAGTAGATCCGGTCAACTTGCTTAGACATGTTTAGCTATCGGAGAATCAAGGCGGTTATCGACTTTAGTCGGTAACCTTGATCACACAAAATTTACTACAACTTTATGTTTCAAAGATTTCTGCTTTGTTTAATTGCAAAACTAAAAATGAAAACAAAAATGATTTGGACGCGCACAATGGTAAGATTGGTGTGATCTTTTGGGTGTGATCGAAAGGTGCCCGGTCAATTAAGGACCGAACATCTTGTGAGTGAATTTTTATCCAGCATTTCAAGTGCTAACCACACTAGAGTATATGGGACCTCTCTTGACCTAGTACTTTGGCGTGTATTGGCTCCGGTCGCAGGAGGTCGCAGGAGGGATGGAGGTGGGAGCATGGTAGTTGTCCGAAAAGCTTTATCCCGAGTGGATAGTTGTCTTTCGGCTTTACCATGTAAGCGTATGGGTTTCTATCCATACGAGCGGCTCGTAGTTAATACACAATATTGGAACAAGTCTCAGAGGACTTAGTCAGTACAAAGATACCTTGGAAGTGTGCTTTGGCTTAAAGGCGATCTCAAGTGTGGTACATGGTACACCTGCAGGTTAAAAACTATTCGAATAGCCTCGCCCTAGGTGATGGACACGCTTGGGTAAGCTTTTCAAGAGTTAGACTACAACATTTAAATTAAAACTTGATGGGTGGTACGAATGGGATTCGTGCTATTGTTGTGGTGACTATTGGGATAGTCACTTCTAGGTTGTTTATCTTTCGCTTTTGTTATTATTATCTTTATCATTATTTCAATCTTAAAATGAATTGCAAACTTGCCTTTAAAACTGTATACCTTATTGCAAATGAAAATCGGCTTTATGCAAATGAAACATATGGCCTCCACTAAGTAAGCTCGCATGTAGCTTATGAACAGTGCCTGCTAGTTCACACGTCGTCTTGCGGGTACAAAGACAATCTTTGTACTCGGTGCTTTGCTTGATGTTGTGGTTGCAGAGGAAGAAGGTGAGCCTCGGGGCCTCACTGCGTGAGTCAGTCTTTGTCGCCGTGGGTGACGACTAGGCTTGGCGGTCCTGTCGGATGCCTTGTGGGTTGAAGGCACACCGATTGGCTTTGTTTATAGCCATCTTATGGCACTTTTTGCTTCTCGCTGCGTTCTTGTTATTTGTGTATCTTTTGGGCGGTCGGCTGTGTGTCTCTAATAACCTCTACTATTTGTTTATCTTCCGCTTGGTAGTGTGGTGTTTGGACTCTATGTTTGGAATGGAGTTGATGTCTAATTTTGTACCGAGGTGTGTATACCGCTTTGGAAGTATACATATCTCGAGATCGCTTTATTTGATTTGTGATGCTAGGACCGGAGGTTGGTTAAGCATTACAAGCCAAATAAACTGGGTCCTCACAAAGTTGGTATGAGAGCCATTCGACCGTAGCAACCCAAGCATAGTCGTCTTTAGGATATTTTGAAAAGCTTAATTTCAAAGTATAAAAGGGTTTATGAAAACCTAGGCGATTCTCGATTTTACTCTTACCTATCTTAGCATTCTACTCTCATCTTACTCTAATTTGAGTTTAAAACTTGGTTTCTCTCTTTCCTTTCAAAAGATAGTTACTACCAGTAGAATCGGTCTTTGGGAGAACCATAGAGAATTAGTCTAATTAAAAATTTGTGGGGTATAAGGGTAAGATATATGTGAGTTTGCTAAGTGTCGATTTTTGTCAATTGGTTTTGTAACTTAAAAGTCTTGTGTTTGTTTTGTGTCATTAGTAAGTTATTTGCATTAGGTTGTCGACTTCTTGTTTTCCGGCTATTGTTAACTTGTCTTAGTGAAACAGATGGCGGGAGAACGCGTGGCGGTCGCCAGGCTGGTCATGATGAGGAGCTTCCTCCTCAGACCATGGTCGAGGTGCTCGCTCGGATCGAGCGAACCGCATGGACCGCACGCGCATCTTGGAGGTCATTGCTAGGAATACCTCCACTCCGCCGGTGGTGGCGGCCACCGCACTCGCGGGGACTTGCGAGTTCCTCCGTCACGCAGCGCCGACTTTCTCCGCTCGAGGACCCACTCGATGCGGATGATTGGCTTACGCATGGTTGAGCGAAAGCTCAACATAGCTCGTGTCGCGCAGGATAAGGCACTCTTCGCGTCCCACCACCGAGGGCGCGCAGACTCATGGTGGGAGAACTATCTCGCCATGCAGCCCGCGGGCCATGTGGTCGCGTGGGAGGAGTTCAGATCAGCTTTTCGTCGGGCCCACATCCCTGATGGCCTGATGAAGCTGAAGAAGAAGGAGTTCCTCGCGCTCAAGCAAGGGCGCAAGTCTGTGACGGAGTATCTATACGAGTTTAATCATCTGGCTCGTTATGCTCCGGGAGAGGTTGCCTCAGATGAGGCTAAGCAGGACAAGTTTATGGATGGCTTGTCCGAGGAGCTGCAGGACAAGCTATCTATTGTGGACTTCTCTGACTTTCAGGCCTTGGTAGATAAGGCCATTGTTGCTGAGCATAAGGCAAAGGCGCTGGCGAGTCCGCAGCGCAAATGGGAGGCACATCGCCTACTCACACCACCTCACTCGTCCTCGGGGGGCGGCACACCGATGGCCCGTTCTTTTGCTCCACCGGCGCCGAGGCCATCTGCACGGCTCCTCGCCCACCGCAGCCGTGGTTCACCACGTGCGCCGCGATCCAAGACAGAGGCCTCCGCAATCCGGCGGCCGAGGTCACTTGTTTTCGCCGCCACAACAAGGGCCATTATGCGAATGCTCGCCTCGAGTGTTGCAGCAGCCCTCCCCTAATGGAGGACGCGGGCGGGAGTGGTCATCCACCGACGTAAGATGATCCGAAGCCCTGGGTGCGAGCAATGGTCGAGTCAACCACCTTTCACCGAGGAGGCTCGGAGGCGCCGATGTCGTGATGGGTACACTTCTTGTTAATTCTCGTCCCGCCGCAGTATTATTTGATTCGTGAGCATCGCATTCTTTTATTTCAAGATCATTTGCTGCTGCTAGTAGTCTTCACCGTGTTCCTTTGGGAGTTCCTTTGCTCATCCGCTCCCGTGGTCGGAAATGAGAGCCGATTCTGATGTCGGGATGTTCCTATCGTAGTCGAAGGAGTGGGATTTTTGCAAACCTTATTTTGCTCGGTTCAGCGAGTCCGATGTGATTCTTGGCATGGATTGGTTGTCCCAACACTTGGGGCATATCGATTGTGCGGGGAAGATTGTCTATCTCACCACCCTTCAGCGGCGGTCGGGTTTCGCCAGCCACTCTGTGGGCCACATTTATGTGCATTAGAGGCGGCTTGACCTGCGATTCGTGGATGTTCCCATAGTATCCGACTTTGAGGATGTTTTTCCGATGATTTACCCGGATGCCTCGGTTCGAGATCTGAGTTTGTCATCGAAGTTGCTGCCCGCACGCCCGATTTCAAGGCGCCATGTCGAATGCCTCCCAATGAGCTAGAAGAATTGAAGAAGCGGCTTGGTGAGCTCCAAGCAAAGGGTTTCATCCGTCCCGCATCTCCTTGGGGCTGTCCGTGATCTTTGTGAAGAAGAAGGACAAGACTTTGCGCATGTGTGTTGATTACCGTCCTCTCAATGAGGTGACGGTGAAGAACAAATACCCTTTGCCCGCATTGATGATCTGTTTGATCGGTTGATCGGAGCCCTGTGTTCTCAAAGATTGATTTGAGAATGGGGTATCATCAGTCAGGATCGATCGAGGATATTCAAGACGGCTTTCACTACTCGTTATGGGTCAGACGAGTACACCGTCATGTCCTTTGGCTTAACCAATGCTTCACTTTGTTCATGAACTTAATGAATTCAGTATTCATGGAGTATTTGGATAAATTTGTGGTGGTCTTTATTGATGATATTCTTATCTATTCCAAGATCAAGCGAGCATCTTGAGCATCCAAGATTGTTTTGGGCAAATTGCGGGAGCACCACCATATGCGGTTCAAGAAATGCGAGTTCGTTGAAGGAAGTGGCATTCTTGGGCCATGTTCTTTCAGGTGAGGCATAGTTGTGGATCCCAAAGAAGGTCGACGTTCTATCTTGGGCAGCCCAAGTCATCCACCGATGTGCGGAGTTTTCTCGGTTTAGCGGGCTACTACCGCCGCTTTATCGAGAACTTCTCCAAAATCGCAAAGCCAATGACCGAATTGCTCAAGAAGGACAAGAAGTTTGTGTGGACCTGCGCTTGCGATGAGCTTTGAGCTCAAACAATGTTGACTTCAGCCCAGATCCTCACTCTTCCCGATATCCACAAGAGCTTCGATATTTATTGCGATGCCTCTCGTCGTGGACTTGGATGTGTTCTTATGCAGAAGGCAAGGCGCTTGCCTATGCATCCAGCGATTGAGACCTCACGAGCTCAATTATCCCACCCATGATTTAGAGTTGGTCTGTGGTTCATGCACTCAAGATTTGGCGGCATTATCGATCGCAGAATCGCGTGAGGTGTATTCCGATCACAAGAGTTTGAAATACTTGTTCACTCACCGGATCTGAACCTCGAGCAGAGGAGATGGCTAGAATTAATCAAAGATTATGACATGGGTATTCGATATCATCCCGGCAAAGCCAATGTGGTTCTTGATGCACTTAGCGAAAAGTGTATTGCAATACTTTGATGATCCAAGAGCAAAGAACTCCGCACTTCTTGCGAAATTTCAGCGTCTCAACTTGGGTTTGGTTGAACATGGTTCCCTTGTCGCCTTGGTTGTGCAACCGACCTTGGTGGATCAAATCAAGGCAAAGACAACAATCGATGATGGTGTGGGAAAAATCAAGCGAGAATATCGTGAATGGATCAGCCAAGTGTTTCACGTAAGATGAGCACGGTGTTGTGTGGTTTGGGCAGCGTCTTGTGGTCCCAAAGGTCCCAGAGTTGCGGGATTTGATTCTTCAGGAGGCCCATGATTCGCCTTTGTCCATCCATCCGGGGCCACTAAAATGTAGCAAGATCTGCGTCGAGATTACGGTGGACTCGCATGAAGCGCGAGATTGCCAAGTTCGTGGCCAGATGTGACATATGTTGTCGCGTCAAGGCCGAGCATCAGCGTCGCGGGTCTCCTCCAGCCCTTGCCTATACCAGAGTGGAAGTGGGATTCAGTAGGCATGGATTTTATTATCGGTCCGCCTGCATTTCTTCGTGGAAGGATGCTATCGGGTTGTTATCGATCGATTGACGAAGGTAGCGCACTTCCCGCCAAAGATTTACCACTCTCGGTGTCGATCGATTGTCGATCTCTATATCTCCCGCATTGTGAGCTTGCATGGTGTGCCACGAACGATTGTGTCGATCGTGGCTCTCTTTTCACTTCTGGCTATGGCACGCTTTTACAGAAGCCATGGGGACCCGTCTTTCTTTCAAATCACCTATCATCCTCGGTCGATGGTCGACGGAGCGAGTCAACCAAGTTCTTGAAGATATGCTCCGTGCTTGTGTTCTTTCCTATGGGAAGAATTGGGAGAAGTGCCTACCGCTTGTCGAGTTCTCCTACAACAACAGCTTCCGTGCTAGTCTCGGTATGGCACCGCTTGAGGCTTTGTATGGGAGGCGTCGAAACCCCATTGAACTGGTCGAGGTCGGAGAGACAGCTTTGGCTCGATTCCATCAATGAGGTCGAAAGTCAAGTGCGATTGATTCGTGAGCACTTGCACGTGGCTCACCCGAGCGAGAAGAGCTATGCGGTCGGCGCCGCCGTGAGTTGAGTTTCGGCCCAATGACTTTGTGTATCTCAAAGTCTCGCCTCGAAGGGACATCGCTGCTTCGTGTCAAGGGCAAGCGCTCCTCGATATGTCGGGCCATATCGCATCATCAAGAAAGTGGGAGCCGTTGCATACAAGTTGGAGTTGCCGCTACACTTGAAGGGTGCATGATGTTTTCCATGTGTCACAATTGAAGAAGTGCCTCGTATTCCAGTTGAGGAAACACCATTGGAAAATATCGATGTGCAGAAGATCTGTCTTATCGTGAGCGCCCGCTCAGATCCTCGAAGAAGCTGAACGAAGAACGAGGAACCGTGTGATCAAGTTCTCAAAGTTCGATGGTCAAACCACTCCGAGGATGAAGCCACTTGGGAGCGGGAAGATCGTCTCCGAGCAGATTACCCATCATTCTTCTCCAGTTGATCGTAATCTCGGTGAGATTCTGTAAGGGGGAGATTTGTAACAGCCCTAACTTAGGGTTTGTATTTCAAATGTAAATTATGAGGAGGAATAAAAACTTTTGATGCCTCATGAAATCATTTGAGAGTTTCTACAATTTTCCCTAGCAATTTCCAATTTTTAGAATTTAATTCTTGTGATTGGAAGTTGTTGTTATCAGATTCTTAGCTTTCAAACTTGTGATCATCCTCTGAAATTATTTTTCCTATCATCTGGATCATCCTATCTACCTCCCTGAATTATTTCACAAATTTTAGATTTTATTTGCTATTTCAAATGGCCAAGTCAAACTAGTTGAAAATCTGGTCAAATCCTAGGTCAGCATGCTTGTGAATTTTCTGCAGAACTTCTCAGTGCATAAAAAGTTCTGGAAAATTTATGAAATGTTTCTCTCTGTCTCAAGTAGCTACCATAAAATTTCGGAATTTTTGGAGCTCGGAGCTATCTCTAAAAATTCCTAAAACTCTCTCGCTTTTAAACTCAAAATCGAAATCACATTTGTCGGCTCGAACCCGAGTCCGACTCAAACCGCATCGCACCACTTGACTCGGCCGCACCGCCTAGCTGCACCGCGCGAAGTCCAATCGATCGTGACCGTCCGATGCAAATCGAACGATCCACGTTGCGCGCGCAACCGACCGTCCGAATGCATACACGATCCGAGCCGTCCGTTGCATCCAACGGCCGATACATTCTTGATCGAGTCTAAGTATCGTTCGCGCCGCATTGTCTGTCGCCGACATATGGGTCCCACTCGTCGTTCTTCCTCGCCGACTCGCGCCTCGGAGCTCGGGCCGGCGATCGCAAGATGCGTGCCACGCACTCGCCGCCGCCACGCCGGGACGCGTGTCCGCCTCGTGGATCGCTCAAGTCCATCTACCTCCTAGGGTCGCCCATTCCTTCTCGCAGCCATTCTTACGCCTCTCGCCCATTTCTTAGCTCCGCCGAGAAAACCCGAGCGCAGCGCCGCAGTTAACGCCGCCTGAGCCCGCGATCGCACTACGCTGATCCACGTTTGACGCCGCCTCCATTTTGCCCATCCGGGTTCTTGGCGCCCGTGAATCACCGTGGGTGGTATCGCTGCTCTCCACCTCCCGCGCTCGCCCGTGAGCTCGTTATGCGTTCCGTGAGTCTCAAGCCTCGCCGTTGATCTCACTTGATCGCAATGCTTCACCGATGCTCACGGTGGGCTCGTTCTGTCTTTGATGCATTGTGGAGGTGTGCGACTTCTTCTTCTCCGAGCCCGATTTCGCGCCGCGGTGATTCCAAACGCCTCGCACCTTCTTCGTCGGCATTGTCCGGGCGATCCTTCCGGCCGAGGCGATTCCGTGGCGCACCTTCCGGTCTTCTCGCTCACGGCGTCTTCTCCGCGAGCACCGCACCTTCTTCTCCGCCTCCGCCGTCGTGAGCCCATCTCCGTCGACCATCGGGCTCCGCGTCACCGCCACCGGTTCGTGAGATCTTTGCGAACCTTAAGGTACCACTCACTCGCCCTAAGACCTCCCGTTCGCGAGAATGTGCGGCGGCCGCACCACCGCCCTTGTGGTCGCCGCAGAAGTCGCCAGCATGTTAAGGTCTAACCCTACTTTTTAGTGATAACCATCTTTAGTCAAAGATCACCGATTTGTGGGCCTCTTTGGTTAATCGCGTTTAGAAATCCTTTAATCCAGCCCGTTATTTGTTCTCCGAGTCACCGCCATGTGGGTCCATGTTGTCGATTAGGTTTGTGTAGCTCGTAATGCGTTTCCTCTGTTGGGAGCGATTTCTGAGAGTATGTTAGGTTTGCACTTTGGTAGCCAAGACGATTCTTAGAATACGCCGACGCCACCTTCGCGGCAAAGCGGTTCGGTCAGCATTTTCGCTCGCCCGCCATCGTTGTCGCTAGTTGGTGTGGGTAGAAAAAGGATTTAATGCTTTAGTATTTCGTAATATGTTTTCGTTGTAATCGTTAATTCATTTAAACTTAGAAAATGCATAACTAATTCAATTTTTATCCAAATTGCATGAAACCAGTCTTTGTTAATTTTCATTTTAAGTGTACTATTTGATAAAATTAGCTTCATCCATGTCTCTGTAGCAAAATCTGTTAGCTAATAAAATGATGTCTTATGTATCTTCTAAATTAGAAAATGCATATCTCTTTCAATAAGTGTCCAAATTCATTGAACCCAATTCAGAAATTCCATTTTCAGTATATTAATTGTTAGGATAGGTTTCAGATACTAGTTATGTTCATAGAAATTTGTTAAGTATTTAACTAGTGCTTTGATGTGTTTATAACTTAGAAAATTCATAGAAAATTCTTAATAACTTAAAATGATTTGTTCTCTGCTTCTTAAATTTTGTTATGTCATGCTTAGGCTGCTGTGTGAGTTTTGGCTTGTTTTGATGTTGTTGTATGTTTGAGTTTTGTCGGTGTTATTCGTCCTTATTTGTCGTTATGTTCGATCGTTAGGCTTCGATATTTGCGCAACCCCGAGGACGATCCTCCGCAACAACTTGAGCAACAAAGAAGCAAGCAGCTTGATCATGATAATCCCAGATTTTAAAGTCTAATATTTTGTTTCAATTGTATGTATGCATCGCTTAATTTGTGTTAAATTGATTAGTTAAATCAGAATGCATATCCTGTAGACAAAATATTGACCTCTACTACCCGAGCCTAGGTTATTTGTCGTGATCGAGGTCGCTGGATGATCTCTTATCACTTAGTAGATCCGGTCAACTTGCTTAGACATGTTTAGCTATCGGTAGAATCAAGCGGTTATCGACTTTAGTCGGTAACCTTGATCACACAAAATTTACTACAACTTTATGTTTCAAAGATTTCTTTGTTTAATTGCAAAACTAAAAATGAAAACAAAAATGATTTGGACGCGCACAATGGTAAGATTGGTGTGATCTTTTGGTGTGATCGAAAGGTGCCCGGTCAATTAAGGACCGAACATCTTGTGAGTGAATTTTTATCCAGCATTTCGGCGTGCTAACCACACTAGAGTATATGGGACCTCTCTGACCTAGTACTTTGGCGTGTATTGGCTCCGGTCGCAGGAGGTCGCAGGAGGGATGGAGGTGGGAGCATGGTAGTTGTCCAAAAAGCTTTATCCCGAGTGGGTAGTTGTCTTTCGGCTTTACCATGTAAGCGTATGGGTTTCTATCCATACGAGCTGCTCGTAGTTAATACACAATATTGGAACAAGTCTCGTAGGACTTAGTGTGCAAAGATACCTTCTAAGTGTGCTTTGGCTTAAAGGCGGTCTCAAGTGTGGGTATGATGGTACACCTGCAGGTTAAAACTATTCGAATAGCCTCGTCCCTAGGTGATGGACACGCTTGGGTAAGCTTTTCAAGAGTTAGACTACAACATTTAAATTAAAACTTGATGGGTGGTACGAATCAGATTCGTGTTATTGTTGTGGTGACTATTGGGATAGTCACTTCTAGGTTGTTTATCTTTCGCTTTTGTTATTATTATCTTTATCATATTTCAATCTTAAAAATGAATTGCAAACTTGCCTTTAAAATCAGATACCTTATTGCAAATGAAAATCGGCTTTATGCAAATGAAACATATGGCCTCCACTAAGTAAGCCTGCATGTAGCTTATGAACAGGTCTGCTAGTTCACACGTCAGTCTTGCGGGTACAAAGACAATCTTTGTACTCAGGTGCTTTGCTTGATGTTGTGGTTGCAGAGGAAGAAGGTGAGCCTCAGGGGCCTCACTTCTGTGAGCTGTGCTGTCGCTTCGTGGGTGACGACTAGGCTTGGCGGTCCGGTCGATGCCTTGTGGGTTGAAGGCACACCGATTGGCTTTGTTTATAGCCATCTTATGGCACTTTTGCTTCCCGCTGTCGTTCTTGTTATTTGTGTATCTTTTGGGCCGGTCGGCTGTGTCTGTAATAAACTCTACTATTTGTTTATCTTCCGTTTGGTAGTGTGGTGTTTGGACTCTATGTTTGGAATGGAGTTGATGTCTAATTTTGTACCGAGGTGTGTATCGCTTTAGAAGTATACATATCTCGAGGATCAGCTTTATTTGATTTGTGATGCTAGGACCGGGAGGTTGGTTAAGCATTACAAGCCAAATAAACCGGGTCCTCACAGATCGGTTCGAGGCGGCACCCTCTTCGCCCTTCGTTCCCGCACGGGTTGAGGCAAGTGCATTGTCTCGTTGTATGGGTGTGATTGATTGGCCATGTTTGTGTGCTTTTCGATATATAATAGCGTAGCAAGATTGCTTGATTGATGATTGTTTCAAGAATGGTGGATGTTCAAGTATGGTTATGCCTTACATGAATGTCGTATTGCTTTTGGTACTGATGATGAATAGTGTTGGTGCTTGATGATGAATAATGTAATGCCCCAAAAGTATTCGAAAAGAATTAGTCATGCCCCAAAAGTATTTGAAAGGAACTAGTCGGGAGAGAATAATTAAATCGGGAGAATGTTTCCTTCAAAAAACACCAAAACAAGGAAGGAGAAGGGGTTTTTTGTAAAATCATGGTAAACTGGGCTCTGGCTTCGCCCATGAGGCCCATAGGTGGCCGCCAAGGGAGGCACCTTCCCCAAACCCTAGCCGCCCCCCCTCCTCCTCCTCCCTTTGGCCGCCCCTCTCTCTCTCTCCTTGCTCCTCCTCCTCCTGTAGCACGTGCATCGTAGCACCATGGTATCAGAGCATTCATCCTCCAACCTTCCCTCCATTGGTGCTGTCTAAGAAGAGAAGGGGAGATCTCCATCGTGGTCACCGATCAAGAAGAAGGAGAAGAAGGAGTGCGGGGAGAAGAAAGGAAAGGGAGATATCACGACCTCGGTCGTCATCTTCAGCGGTTCTTCGAGGGTAAGACCCGATCCCTTCCGATTAGTCGATTATTTGATTATTAAGTTTTATCGGTAATCTGATCGGTTGGAGCAGAGTGGGTTGGGCGACGTTTTTGAGTAGTCTAAGGGCAGAATCAGGTCCAGATGTCTCCTAGAGAATTGTAGAGGACGTCGCTAGCTTTCGATGAAGTACTAGATCACGATATTTGGACCTCTGTAGCAAAGTTATGAATTTATTGGTGGGACTGTTCTGCGAATCTGTCGGTAATCTGATGGGTTTTAGTAATCTGTCTTGTTCGATCTGTTAAATGGCGAATTTGAGGAGCTCAGTATAACAAAAGTTGTAGATAATTGTCATAGCTTTCAGGGAAGGGCAAGAACGCGAAATTTGGACAAACGAGCTAAAAGTTATGATGGTTTTAGTGTACTGTCCAGAGAACCTGGCGAGAAAATGTTGTTCTGTTATTTGGCTTGATAGGGGTAGTAGTTGGCCGAATCAGGAAGGCTCACCAACTAGGTTTAGTTGGAGAATTTGATAACCTTTCAATGAAGTCCAAGATCACCTCATTTGGACTACTGTACTAAAAGATACGAATTTTAGAACGCGACTATTTCCGAGGGACAGATTAGCTTATAGGAAATTGGAGTTGGGATCGTTTCAAGCTTTTGCGAGTTCGGTTTACTCTTTTGGGTTGAGTGGTCCATTACTGTTATCTTAGCATTCTCCTAAATGGTTTTTAGGTGGGGACTGGTTCGAGGCGGCACCCTCTTCGCGTCCTTCGTTCCCGCACGGTTGAGGCAAGTGCATTGTCTGTTGTATGGGTGTGATTGATTGGCCATGTTTGTGTGCTTTTCGATATATAATAGCGTAGCAAGATTGCTTGATTGATGATTGTTTCAAGAATGGTGGATGTTCGAAGTATGGTTATGCCTTACATGAATGTCGTTATTGCTTTTGGTACTCTGATGATGAATAGTGTTGGTGCTTGTGCATATTGATTTCATACTTAGACTTGGTCTTGTGAGGACCAAGTATGCACAACTTGAAGTACCCAATACTTACAAGTACCGTTTGATAAAATGACTATGATTAAGGATCGAGTTGCAAGTATTCGGGTTGTAGAATATTTATGTTTGATTGTTGAAATTGGTTGTGTCTTTCCTGTACTAGTCATACATGGATGATAGTGTGATATATATGAATGAGACTTGGTTATGGCATGTTTGTGATTAAAGAGTAATTTTGTATGTGATAATGCTCTACATGTTATTCAGTGATTGAGATGTGGTATGTACTGTGCTTTTACTTGTTGAAAGTTACATTCTAGTACATACGCATGTTGAGAGCCTCTAGGCGCCTTGGTCACGTGTGACCAAGTACATACAGATTGAGGTCCCGCCATGTAGATGACGGTTGAGGTCCCCACATTCATGGAATGTGGGCTTTGAAGAGGTCCCCATCGTGGAAAACGATGGCTTATGGTCCCCACACTTGCGGGTGTGGGCTTGAGGTCCCCATTACTTGAGTAATGGGCACTGGTCCCTGTGCTTTGCGAGCACGTGCATGGGTATGCAATGATTGCTGCAGACTTTGCATTACCAGAAATGCAAAAGTTAAAGAGAAAGAGAAAGTGCACTTGAGCATCTTGCATAGCATGAGCATATGTCTTGTTTATAATTGAGATGGTATATGGATGTTGATGATTACAGTAGTCTATGTTATTGTTGCCATTTAATGTACTTGCTGGGTCTTTGGACTCACTCTTGTCGTTGTTGTGTTTTAGGTACCCTTTACAAGAACGGCATGCATGGGAGGGAATAGAAGTGGTTGCACAATTGCACGAACTACTCACATTTGGATTAACAGATTGATAAATTAGTAGTTGAGTATTGCATAAAGAATTTCTTATGATTACTCACTATGCTTGGAATAATTTGTCATAGAGTTGATTAGAGGATTATGAATGTCATTCTGTTTATGCTTTAGTTGTTTAGCATGCTATGGATGTTGTAGTGATGATTAGCATAGTTTTGGTTATCTCTTGTTTATGCTGGAGGTTGGATTATTTGACTATGTTATATTTAATGTTGGGACCTCCAGTTAGTAACTAAACAAAGGAGGTTCTGCGGATTTTAGAGAATTGTTTCAATGTAAAAATGTTATTGTGCTAGTTTAGTAGCATTCCGTGCTCATGTGGGGTGTGTTACGATTAGTATCGAGCGGGCAAGAGGTCCGATGTGTTTGGATTTACAACTTAGGCAACTTAAATTGCTAAAATTTTGTAATGGTTAATGAACTTAAACTCGACACACCGTGCAAAGGGATGGGATGGGTCAAGCATTGCATTTACGCTCGTTGAATTGTATTAATGATTTCTGTTATGAGATGATCGATATATCTATAGTATAATACTATGGTTATTATGTGTGGGGTAACCCATGTTGAGAGGTGGAGGAAGTGGTTGTGGTCCTGGCTATACAGTTTACACCACTGCTCGTGGTATAGGAATAGCGAAGTATCCACATGAGAGGTCGTAGTACAAAGCGTTGAAGCAGTATACTTAAAAGAGTTGTTCTCTTCCCGGAATTTGAATTTGGTCAACTCTTATCCAGTTTAGATTGATGAGTTTCTCTTGGGTTATTTATTCTTGTGGTTGATGGGTTGCTTTGAAAAAAAAAATTGGTGTGTTTCCTTTGGCTTAATTTGTCCTGTAAAGCGATCATTATTTATTTTTTTCCCATCTGATGAGTTATTCGTGCGACTGGTGAACTGGGTTGATTGTCAAGTTTGACCTTTATTTTGGAGTTTTGTCATTCTCATTGGAAAGCATGATCCAATTATCCGGTTGATGTTTTTGGTTAATGAAAGTTTCCTTTTGCAAGTCCTTTGGAACGTGGAGGCTTCGACTCAATGTATCTCTCTTGGGTATTTTGAGTGATGAAGATTGATGGTTCTCTTTTATAAAAGAAGATGTTAAACCCGTTAGCGATGTTTTGTCTTGGTTAAGTGAGAGGTTATAACCAAAGTAATTAATGGATATGATATGGGTTATCATGTTAAATCTGCAGTGTGTATGATCGATCCTAACGAAGATCCTTGAAAGGAAGGTGATTAATTTGAAAGTGTCTTGTAGTAGTACTCGAGGAGCTGTGATTAATAGTATGGTTATACCTAGTTGTAATCAATAGAGTTAATAAGAGGTGTAGAACGTTCATGAAGTTGAGTCGATGACTAAGAGTGATACATTTGGTAAACTTCTTTGGTAAATTGGATTAACGTGTCTCAATAGTTTAATCTAACCTTTTGGGATGGTTAAGTTCAAAAAGAGTTAGATTATTGTCTTAGTGGGTACTAATCTTGGAGTAACCTTTTGTGGATACTTAGTGATTATAAGTAATTGCTAGGTGCAATTAATGTTTGGTGATGAGCATCACTAAGAGATAAATTGATGGATTTGACGGATGACCAATGTTTACATGATGGTAGAACTATCAAATAAAAGTATGTTTTGATGAAAGGATGTTGGAATAACCTTTAATTCGTGCAAGAGTTTTCCTCTAAAATAAAGTGGTTATTGTAGTGAGAATATAAGATTTTGGTATACATTCAATTGAGGATGAGATGATAAAGAGGTTCAGAACATTTTGGTAAGCCTTTGGGGGCTTAATAAAAGTAGGAGTTGACGTTAACGAGTCTTGTTAAGGGTAGACCATTCTTGATGTTATTAAGTCCATCCATAAGAGATTCGACTTGTAGTAGTGGTGATGATTGTTCTAGAGAAAAAATCTATTGCCTTCGTAATAGCAAACAAATGAAATATTTGGAGTTTTGTATTCGTGGACTTTGGGAGTTCATGATCTAGGTAGTAGATGGAATTAAGCGAGCAATGTGACGTATGCAAAGGTTCTGATTGGTTCCTAGGTGGTCAATGTGATTTGTTTTTTTTTAAGAGCATCTCTGGTTTGTGTTGGCAAGTAATGTTGTAATCAAAGAAAATTGTTTTTCTTTGTTATCAGTAAGTGTGTACCATAAGTATTGGAGGTTGAAAGTTCCTTCTTGTGGGACATGTGCCCTCGTCAGCAGACTTGTATTTTGTTTTTCGATATCTTTATTATTCGACTTTCTCTTGTTCTCTTGCTCACTCCGAGGAGCAACTTTGTTCTTGTGCGTTAAGACTAGTTTTGTTTGTTTCTTCATTTTGAGAAAGGAATTAACTATCTTGTATTGCCAGAGTCTTATAGAATGTAATATGGTGGACAAGTATTTGGTAGTGGTGAGATTTTGGGAACCAAGCTATTTGAAGAACGAGAGAAAGTGCGTTGGTTTTGATCAATAACCTTTGTCCATGTTGGGATATGGGGACTATCGAAAGTATGAGCTCTTGATAAATTTATTAGAGTATCACAATTGGATACCTAGTAAGATTGTGTAGAAGAGTTTTGATGGTGAAGTCTAATGAGAATAGCGGTGTGAAAAACCTAAGCGCAGTTAATCAATGGATAGCAGAATAGTTGAGTATTGTCAAGTGTGACTCGGTCACAGAGAGTAACTCTATGGGAGTTAGATTATCACTAAGGATAGCTTGGTCAAGAATTTATATATTCATTTATTGATGTTAGTGATTGAGTATGTTTGAATCCTAATCAATCAGTTAGGATATTGTGAGTGGGTATATTGTGGACAAGTAGCTGCATTTGATTGGTGTAGGTTAGAGAAGGTCTAAGATTGGTAACATGAATCGCCTTGGGTGGTTACTTGATTAGTATGGAATGTTGATATTAATGAACTGAGATTATTGTTGAGCTGTGTGATTTTTTTTTTTGGTCATCAGATTTGAGGGTTACATAGCAAGTATACCGACCATTCATTGTAAGAGTCGTAGAGGTTGAATTGGGCTTTGTATTATTATGCTAGCATCTTGGTTCCCAAGATTAGGTTCCAAGAGTTATGGTGATCTCTGAAAGCAGTAAATGAGAGTGAATGTGGTGAATTTCAAAATTGTTTATCCTTAACGGATTTAGGGATGTGATGGTGATTGAAATCTATATTGAGTTGTGTTGAGGATTATTCTCACAAAGCAATTCATTGGTAGAGAAGTTAGCTAGAGTGTGATATTGTGGATTGGAAGAGTCTCCTACATAAGTTTGGGTTTTGTGCTCGCTGAACATAGCTTTGAGGATGCCCATTTAAGATAAACAAGTTAATGTGTTATGCGATAATTTGGGATCCTATGGTTTAATAGAAAGATAAATTCTTAAAAGAAGTTGATCTTGGATAGAGAGATATTCTCTTAGTTCTTACTTGAATTATGTGGTTATGACTGATGTCAATTACAAATTGAGTTGATTCTTGCCTGTATGTGTGATTCCTTCCGCTTAAAAAAATGGTTAACTGTATTCGAGTGATTTCTTTTTGGCTTGTGTGGCATTTATTCCTAAACTACCTACTTGAAAAGTGAAAAGTTTTCTTGTCAAACCCATTGATTTTGGATTAGTCTCTTCCAAGAGAAGATGGTTTTGAGTTGGTTGCATTAAGACTCTTATGGTCTCGACGGAATGTTGTACGTCCTGGTTAAATATGTGCTCGTTGTCAAAGTGAAGAGATCGACTGATACAAGGATCAAGAGTTTCGTGTGTTTGTGCAGGTTCGTGGCAATGTTAGTAAGATTTTAGCGGTGATTATATTTCGGCTTAAGCGTGGTTAGAATTCGGTCGAATTCGCTTAAGGGGGTAGAATGTAATGCCCCAAAAGTATTCGAAAAGAATTAGTCATGCCCCAAAAGTATTTGAAAGGAACTAGTCGGGAGAGAATAATTAAATCGGGAGAATGTTTCCTTCAGCAAAACACCAAAACAAGGAAGGAGAAGGGGTTTTTTTTGTAAAACCGCGGTAACCTGGGCCTGGGCTTCGGCCCATGAGGCCCATAGGTGGCCGGCCAAGGGGGGGAGGCACCTTCCCCCCCCCAAACCCTAGCCGCCCCACTCCCTCCTCCTCCTCCCCTTTGGCCGCCCCCTCCTCTCCCTCCTTGCTCCTCCTCCCCTGTAGCACGTGCACTGTAGCACCATGGTACTGTAGCATTCATCCCCTCCAACCTTCCCCTCCATTGGTGCTGTCTAAGAAGAGAAGGGGGGAGATCTCCATCGTGGTCACCGATCAAGAAGAAGGGAGAAGAAGGAGTGCGGGGAGAAGAAAGGAAAGGGGAGATATCACGACCTCGGTGCGGCCATCTTCAGCGGTTCTTCGAGGGTAAGACCCGATCCCCTTCCGATTAGTCGATTATTTGATTATTAAGTTTTATCGGTAATCTGATCGGTTGGAGCAGAGTGGGTTGGGCGACGTTTTTGAGTAGTCTAAGGGCAGAATCAGGTCCGGATGTCTCCTAGAGAATTGTAGAGGACGTCGCTAGCTTTCGATGAAGTACTAGATCACGATATTTGGACCTCTGTAGCAAAAGTTATGAATTTATTGGTGGGACTGTTCTGCGAATCTGTCGGTAATCTGATGGGTTTTAGTAATCTGTCTTGTTCGATCTGTTAAATGGCGAATTTGAGGAGCTCAGTATAACAAAAGTTGTAGATAATTGTCATAGCTTTCAGGGAAGGGCAAGAACGCGAAATTTGGACAAACGAGCTAAAAGTTATGATGGTTTTAGTGTACTGTCCAGAGAACCTGGCGAGAAAATGTTGTTCTGTTATTTGGCTTGATAGGGTAGTAGTTGGCCGAATCAGGAAGGCTCACCAACTAGGTTTAGTTGGAGAATTTGATAACCTTTCAATGAAGTCCAAGATCACCTCATTTGGACTACTGTACTAAAAGATACGAATTTTAGAACGCGACTATTTCCCGAGGGGACAGATTAGCTTATAGGAAATTGGAGTTGGGATCGCGTTTCAAGCTTTTATGCAGTTCGGGTTTACTCTTTGGGTTGAGTGGTCCATTACTGTTATCTTAGCATTCTCCTAAATGGTTTTTAGGTGGGGACTGGTTCGAGGCGGCACCTCTTCGCGTCCTTCGCTCCCGCACGGTTGAGGCAAGTGCATTGTCTGTTGTATGGGTGTGATTGATTGGCCATGTTTGTGTGCTTTTCGATATATAATAGCGTAGCAAGATTGCTTGATTGATGATTGTTTCAAGAATGGTGGATGTTCGAAGTATGGTTATGCCTTACATGAATGTCGTATTGCTTTTGGTACTGATGATGAATAGTGTTGGTGCTTGTGCATATTGATTTCATACTTAGACTTGGTCTTGTGAGGACCAAGTATGCACAACTTTGAAGTACCCAATACTTACAAGTACTGGTTTGATAAAATGACTATGATGAAGGATCGAGTTGCAAGTATTCGGGTTGTAGAATATTTATGTTTGATTGTTGAAATTGGTTGTGTCTTTCCTGTACTAGTCATACATGGATGATAGTGTGATATATATGAATGAGACTTGGTTATGGCATGTTTGTGATTAAAGAGTAATTTTGTATGTGATAATGCTCTACATGTTATTCAGTGATTGAGATGTGGTATGTACTCGTGCTTTTACTTGTTGAAAGTTACATTCTAGTACATACACATGTTGAGAGCCTCTAGCGCTTTGGTCACGTAGTGACCAAGTACATCAATTGAGGTCCCCGTATGTAGATGACGGGTTGAGGTCCCCACATTCATGGAATGTGGGCTTTGAAAGAGGTCCCCATCGTGAAAACGATGGCTTATGGTCCCCACACTTGCATGAGTGTGGGCTTGAGGTCCCCATTACTTGCGGAGTAATGGGCAATTGTCCTCGTGCTTGCAGCACGGTGCATGGGTATGCAAATGATTGCAGCACTTTGCATTACCTAGAAATGCAAAAGTTAAAGAGAAAGAGAAAGTGCACTTGAGCATCTTGCATAGCATGAGCATATGTCTTGTTTATAATTGAGATGGTATATGGATGTTGATGATTACAGAGTCTATGTTATTGTTGCCATTTAATGTACTTGTCGGGTCTTTGACTCACTCTTGTCGTTGTTGTGTTTTTAGGTACCCTTTACAAGAACGGCATGCATGGGAGGGAATAGAAGTGGTTGCACAATTGCACTAACTACTCACATTTGGATTAACAGATTGATAAATTAGTAGTTGAGTATTGCATAAAGAATTTCTTATGATTACTCACTATGCTTGGAATAATTTGTCATAGAGTTGATTAGAGGATTATGAATGTCATTCTTTATGCTTTAGTTGTTTAGCATGCTATGGATGTTGTAGTGATGATTAGCATAGTTTTGGTTATCTCTTGTTTATGCCGGAGGTTGGATTATTTGACTATGTTATATTTAATGTTGGGACCTCCGCTTAGTAACTAAACAAAGGAGGTTCTGCCGGATTTTAGAGAATTGTTTCAATGTAAAAATGTTATTGTGCTAGTTTAGTAGCATTCCGTGCTCATGTGGGTGGGGTGTTACAATTGGTATCGAGCGCAAGAGGTCCGATGTGTTTGGATTTACAACTTAGGCAACTTAAATTGCTAAAATTTTGTAATGGTTAATGAACTTAAACCCGACACACCGTGCATGAGGATGGGATGGGTCAAGCATTGCATTTACGCTCGTTGAATTGTATTAATGATTTCATTATGAGATGATCGATATATCTATAGTATAATACTATGGTTATTATGTGGGGGTAACCCATGTTGAGAGGTGGAGGAAGTGGTTGTGGTCCTGGCTATACAGGTTACACCACTGTTCGTGGTATAGGAATAGCGAAGTATCCACATGAGAGGTCGAGTAATGTGCGTTGGTAAGCAGTATACTTAAAAGAGTTGTTCTCTTCCGAATTTGAATTTGGTCAACTCTTATCCAGTTTAGATTGATGAGTTTCTCTTGGGTTATTTATTCTTGTGGTTGATGGGTTGCTTTGAAAAAAATTGGTGTGTTTCCTTTGGCTTAATTTGTCCTGTAGTTTATCATTATTTATTTTTTCCCATCCGATGAGTTATTCGTGCATCGTGAACTGGGTTGATTGTCAAGTTTGACCTTTATTTTGGAGTTTTGTCATTCTCATTGGAAAGCATGATCCAATTATCCGGTTGATGTTTTTGGTTAATGAAAGTTTCCTTTGCAAGTCCTTTGGAACGTGGAGGCTTCACTCAATGTATCTCTCTTGGGTATTTTGAGTGATGAAGATTGATGGTTCTTTATAAAGAAGATGTTAAACCCATTAGCGATGTTTTGTCTTGGTTAAGTGAGAGGTTATAACCAAAGTAATTAATGGATATGATATGGGTTATCATGTTAAATCATAGTGTGTGTATGATCGATCCTAACGAAGATCCTTGAAAGGAAGGTGATTAATTTGAAAGTGTCTTGTAGTAGTACTCGAGGAGCTGTGATTAATAGTATGGTTATACCTAGTTGTAATCAATAGAGTTAATAAGAGGTGTAGAACGTTCATGAAGTTGAGTCGATGACTAAGAGTGATACATTTGGTAAACTTCTTTGGTAAATTGGATTAACGTGTCTCAATAGTTTAATCTAACCTTTGGGATGGTTAAGTTCAAAAGAGTTAGATTATTGTCTTAGTGGGTACTAATCTTGGAGTAACCTTTTTGTGGATACTTAGTGATTATAAGTAATTGCTAGGTGCAATTAATGTTTGGTGATGAGCATCACTAAGAGATAAATTGATGGGATTTGACTGATGACCAATGTTTACATGATGGTAGAACTATCAAATAAAAGTATGTTTTGATGAAAGGATGTTGGAATAACCTTTAATTGTGCAAGAGTTTTCCTCTAAAATAAAGTGGTTATTGTAGTGAGAATATAAGATTTTGGTATACATTCAATTGAGGATGAGATGATAAAGAGGTTCAGAACATTTTGGTAAGCCTTTGGGGCTTAATAAAAGTAGGAGTTGACGTTAACGAGTCTTGTTAAGGGTAGACCATTCTTGATGTTATTAAGTCTGTCCATAAGAGATTCGACTTGTAGTAGTGGTGATGATTGTTCTAGAGAAAAAATCTATTGCCTTCGTAATAGCAACAAATGAAATATTTGGAGTTTTGTATTCGTGGACTTTGGGAGTTCATGATCTAGGTAGTAGATGGAATTAAGCGAGCAATGTGACGATGCAAAGGTTCCGATTGGTTCCTAGGTGGTCAATGTGATTTGTTTTTTTAAGAGCATCTCCGGTTTGTGTTGGCAAGTAATGTTGTAATCAAAGAAAATTGTTTTTCTTTGTTATCGTGAAGTGTGTACCATAAGTATTGGAGGTTGAAAGTTCCTTCTTGGGACATGTGCCCTCGCAGCAGACTTGTATTTTGTTTTTCGATATCTTTATTATTCGACTCGCTCTTGTTCTCTTGCTCACCCGAGGAGCAACTTTGTTCTTGTGCGTTAAGACTAGTTTTGTTTGTTTCTTCATTTTGAGAAAGGAATTAACTATCTTGTATTGCCGTAGTCTTATAGAATGTAATATGGTGGACAAGTATTTGGTAGTGGTGAGATTTTGGGAACCAAGCTATTTGAAGAACAAGAGAAAGTGCGTTGGTTTTGATCAATAACCTTTGTCCATGTTGGGATATGGGGACTATCGAAAGTATGAGCTCTTGATAAATTTATTAGAGTATCACAATTGGATACCTAGTAAGATTGTGTAGAAGAGTTTTGATGGTGAAGTCTAATGAGAATAGCGGTGTGAAAAACCTAGCGCTGTGCTAATCAATGGGATAGCAGGAATAGTTGAGTATTGTCATGTGACTCTGGCCACGCAGAGTAACTCTATGGGAGTTAGATTATCACTAAGGATAGCTTGGTCAAGAATTTATATATTCATTTATTGATGTTAGTGATTGAGTATGTTTGAATCCTAATCAATCGCTTAGATATTGTGAGTGGGTATATTGTGGACAAGTAGTCGCATTTGATTGGTGTAGGTTAGAGAAGGTCTAAGATTGGTAACATGAATCGCCTTGGGTGGTTACTTGATTAGTATGGAATGTTGATATTAATGAACCGAGATTATTGTTGAGTCAGTGATTTTTTTTTGGTCATCGATTTGAGGGTTACATAGCAAGTATACCACCATTCATTGTAAGAGTCGTGAGAGGTTGAATTGGGCTTTGTATTATTATGCTAGCATCTTGGTTCCCAAGATTAGGTTCCAAGAGTTATGGTGATCTCTCAAAGCAAAGAAATGAGAGTGAATGTGGTGAATTTCAAAATTGTTTATCCTTAACGGATTTAGGGATGTGATGGTGATTGAAATCTATATTGAGTTGTGTTGAGGATTATTCTCACAAAGCAATTCATTCAGTAGAGAAGTTAGCTAGAGTGTGATATTGTGGATTGGAAGAGTCTCCCACATAAGTTTGGGTTTTGTGCTCGCTTGAACATAGCTTTGAGGATGCCCATTTAAGATAAACAAGTTAATGTGTTATGCGATAATTTGGGATCCTATGGTTTAATAGAAAGATAAATTCTTAAAAAGAAGTTGATCTTGGATAGAGAGATATTCTCTTAGTTCTTACTTGAATTATGTGGTTATGACTGATGTCAATTACAAATTGAGTTGATTCTGCCGTGATGTGTGATTCCTTCCGCTTAAAAAAATGGTTAATCTGGTATTCGAGTGATTTCGCTTTTGGCTTGTGTGGCATTTATTCCTAAACTACCTACTTGAAAAGTGAAAAAGTTTTCTTGTCAAACCCATTGATTTTGGATTAGTCTCTTCCAAGAGAAGATGGTTTTGAGTTGGTTGCATTAAGACTCTTATGGTCTCAGTCGGGAATGTTGTACGTCCCTGGTTAAATATGTGCTCGTTGTCAAAGTGAAGAGATCGACTGATACAAGGATCAAGAGTTTCGTGTGTTTGTGCAGGTTCGTGGCAATGTTAGTAAGATTTTAGCGGTGATTATATTTCTGGGCTTAAGCGTGGTTAGAATTCGGGGTCGAATTCCGTTTAAGGGGGGTAGAATGTAATGCCCCAAAAGTATTCGAAAAGAATTAGTCATGCCCCAAAAGTATTTGAAAGGAACTAGTCGGGAGAGAATAATTAAATCGGGAGAATGTTTCCTTCAGCAAAACACCAAAACAAGGAAGGAGAAGGGGTTTTTTTTGTAAAACCGCATGTAACCTGGGCTCTTCGCCCATGAGGCCCATAGGTGGCGGCCAAGGGGGAGGCACCTTCCCCAAACCCTAGCCGCCCACTCCCTCCTCCTCCTCCCTTGGCCGCCCCTCCTCTCCCTCCTTGCTCCTCCTCCCCAGTAGCACGTGCACTGTAGCACCATGGTATCAGAGCATTCATCCTCCAACCTTCCTCCATTGGTGCTGTCTAAGAAGAGAAGGGGGAGATCTCCATCGTGGTCACCGATCAAGAAGAAGGGAGAAGAAGGAGTGCGGGAGAAGAAAGGAAAGGGGAGATATCACGACCTGCAAAGGCCATCTTCAGCGGTTCTTCGAGGGTAAGACCCGATCCTTCCGATTAGTCGATTATTTGATTATTAAGTTTTATCGGTAATCTGATCGGTTGGAGAAGAGTGGGTTGGGCGACGTTTTTAGTAGTCTAAGGGCAGAATCAGGTCCGGATGTCTCCTAGAGAATTGTAGAGGACGTCGCTAGCTTTCGATGAAGTACTAGATCACGATATTTGGACCTCTGTAGCAAAAGTTATGAATTTATTGGTGGGACTGTTCTGCGAATCTGTCGGTAATCTGATGGGTTTTAGTAATCTGTCTTGTTCGATCTGTTAAATGGCGAATTTGAGGAGCTCAGTATAACAAAAGTTGTAGATAATTGTCATAGCTTTCAGGAAGGGCAAGAACGCGAAATTTGGACAAACGAGCTAAAAGTTATGATGGTTTTAGTGTACTGTCCAGAGAACCTGGCGAGAAAATGTTGTTCTGTTATTTGGCTTGATAGGGGTAGTAGTTGGCCGAATCAGGAAGGCTCACCAACTAGGTTTAGTTGGAGAATTTGATAACCTTTCAATGAAGTCCAAGATCACCTCATTTGGTCTACTGTACTAAAAGATACGAATTTTAGAACGCGACTATTTCCGAGGGACAGATTAGCTTATAGGAAATTGGAGTTGGGATCGCGTTTCAAGCTTTTATGAGTTCGGTTTACTCTTTTGGGTTGTGTTTTTCCTTAATTTTTTGTTTAGCATGTTCTTAATTTTGAAAAGGGCATTTTAACCTTGAAAATTTCCAAAGTTTTAAAATTGTAACAAAAAAAATTTTAAATTTTGTTTTTGGGGAAACAAATTTAAAAAATTTTGGGGTTTTGGTGTATGGGGGGTAAAGGGGAAAATTTTGGGAAATTTTGGGGATTTTTTGGGCCCAAAAGGGAATCCTTTACCTTAGGGTTTTGGCTGTTTTGGGGGCGGGGGGTCAGGGAAAATTTTGGATTGGGGGTTTTTTTAAACCTTTATTTAGGGTTTTTTTTTTTCAAAATTAAAATACAAATTTGGGGCCAAAGGGGAAAATTGGTTTGGATTTTTTTAAAATCAAGGGGAAAAGGGGAACCCCATCTTTATTGAAAAATTTTTTAAAGATTTGCTTTTTTAAACAAATTTATTTTTGATTTTTTATTTTTTTGTTTTTTTAAAAGATTTTTTAAATTTTGGAAAAATTTTATATGACTTTTTAAGAAGCTTTTGGGTCCCATCATCCTTTCGAAAAAATTTCCCAAATGGCTTTCTTTGTGGTTTAAAATACCTTGGAAAATTTTGTTTCTTTGGGTTTTTTGGGGGGGTAGGGGTTGTGGTTTCCCCGTTTGGGAACCTTGGCTGGGATGCCTTTAAGGCCGTTTTGTTTTTAAATTTATTTTTCCCCTTTGTTAAATTTTAATTTTTTCCCGTTTGGATTTTTGGATTTTTGGTTGGGTTTTATTTTATTTTTGGGGTTTTATTTCTTTTTTAATTTTTTTTAAAAAAATTTTCTTTAAAAAAGGGTTCCTCCAAAGGGGGGCCCCCCTTTTCTACAATGCCCCATTTAAGGTTGCTTTGGGCTTTGAAAGGGTTTCCTTTAATTTTTTTCAAAGTTTTGTCGGGTTTTTTGGTTTGTTTTTGGGGGAAAGAATTGGGTTGGGTAATTTTGAATTGTTTCCCCAAAGTTTTTAAAGAATAAAGGCCCCCGGGGGAATTTTGGGGAAAAAAAAATGTTTTTAAAAAAAAAAAAAAAAGGGAAAAAGGGGGGGGAAAACCCTTTTGTTTCCCTTCCCCCAAAGGGTTCCCCCCTTTTTTTTCCCTTTGCCCCTTTTTTTCCCCCCGGGGCATATTCCCCCTTTTAGGTTTTAAAAATTTTGGTTCCCAAAAGAAAAAGGGGGGGAAAAGGGGGGGAATTAAAAGGGGGGGTTTGGGGAGGGGAAAGGGGTTATTTAGTTTTCAAATTTTTAGCGGGGTTTTGGGGGTTTTTAAAAGGGGATTTAGGGTTTTTTTGAATTTTAAGGGTTTTTGGTTTCAGTTGAAAGGTTTTTGGGGATTTGAAAAAATTTTTGGGGAAAGGGAATTTGGGACCCAGTTTTAAAATATTGGGAAATTTTAAAGGTTTTTGGGGAAAAAAAAGGAAAAGGGGGTTTTTTTTAAAACAAGAAGGGTGGCCCGAAAAGGTTTAGTTTGGAAGGAAACCGGGCAAAAAATTTTTTTTTTTTGGGGGGTTTTTTCCCGGGGGCCCCAAACAAAGGAGTTGGGAATTTGAAACCTTTTGGTCCGAATATTTCCTTTAAAAATCAATTTTGGCCAAAGGGGGGGATTCAAAATTTGGGTTGGGTCCGTTTAAGGGGGAAATGGGGGGAAGATTTAGACTTAAATTTTTTGGTGGGGAGGGGCCCGGGCCCCCCCCTTAGGCGTTTTTGTTTTAAATTTTAGGAATTAATTTGGAAAAGGGGGTTTGGGTTTTGGGTTTTTTTAAAGGTAGCAAGGGATTTGGGTTTTTTTGAGAATTTTTGTAAGATTTTACTTTTGAAATTTCGTAAAATTTTGGGCCCTTTGGTAAAATTAGGGTTTTTGGGGAAAATGCCCAAAAATCTTAAATTTGGTTTTAATTTTGGTTTTTTAAAGGTTTGGGGGTTAAAAAGGTTAAATTGTTTTTTAGAAAAGGGGGAAAATTTGGAAAAATTTTGATGTTTGTTGTTTTAAGAGCGGTTTCAAAGAAACTTGGTTACGTATGTATTAATCTTTCAACCTGTGCTTTGCAATCTACCTATTGTATTTCTAGTCAATACTGCTTTCTGCAAATTAACCATAAAGCCATTCTTTTCAAGCCCTGCATGAATATTATTTGCATACATCTCCCCATGGCTTGCTGAGTACATTCAAAGTACCCACGGCTTTTTGCCCTCTGCTTGATCAACCGAGGAGGGAGAACCAAGGAACTCAGAATTCTATGAAGAAGAGTACTTCGATGACCTTGCGAGCTAGTCTGCATCCTCCACTCGATTGCCTGTGGGCATGTTAGATGGTTTCTACAAGATGTTTTGTTTTCCGCTGCTTGTAACCTCTTGGTGTTAAGCCCTGCATGGTAACTCTGTAAAAACCTTGACCATGAGGTCTTTTGCTACTATTAATATTAATTTGTCTGCTTCATCTTTAGTTTGTTGTATGGATATGATTTCATCTTTGTTACGACTGTGTGAGCTAGGCACTGATTATGGGACTAGTTTGGTTTGCACAGAGGGTCTCGGGGTTCCATACCCGGGGTCCCGACAAGTTTCAAGCTAGGGCTCAACCCTAGCTTGAAGGTTCAAGTCATTGGCAACGACTGTGCGGATTTTCAACACCTAGTCAATAAGGCTATGCTCAAAGAGGAGTCTCGTCGTGAGCTTGAAGAATCTTGTAAAAGGAAGATGATGTAGCATGGTGCTCATTAAAGTCATTCACAGAGAGCTAGAATGAATGTGCAGCACCCTGCCCGTTTCGCTCCCCTTGTTGCATTTTGGACCCCTGCGATAGCACCTCGCCCAGCTACCTTAGGATTTCACAGCTTTAGCAACAACAACACCAACAACTAGCATCTAAGAACCAACAATCATGCCGCGGGACTACCTGCTTCAACTATCGGCAATTGGGACACTACGCCAAAGATCGTCACGAAGCAAGGTCCAACTCTAGTCAGATTTAACCTAGGAGCTACTCTGACCAGAACCCCCATGCTAGCAGCAGGACATGGAGCACCTCAGACTCCAGTTGCAGCGTCCATGTTACACCCTAACTCAACATGAGCCTGGAATGCTACTAAAATAACATAACAAAGGACTAACATAAGAATTTACTCTAAATTTCGATAGAGTCTCCTTTGTATTTTCACCATAAAAGGGATTCTAAACATCTAACAAGAATATGAGCAAGATTATGAAGTATCAAAACTTAAGTCATAACAGTAGCACACTGGCTGTGCGAAAGCCAAGATGCTACCTAAACTTCTAACATGAGGCAATCATAAGATGTTTCTAACAATCTAACAACTACTGACAGCTAAACTTTAACACACAAAGATAATGTAAAGTTCTCTACCTAAACTTTCAGCAAGCATAAAGACTCTAAATTTCAACGTACAAAGTTCATTCAAGAGGAATAATATCAAGAATAAATCTGGTAATGGTAAAACATCAACTAGTGTGAATAAAACTTAAGGACAAACAATAATAATCACCATGACACCAATTATTACAATCCAATACTCTCATATGAAATGTAGTCACATATATATTATCTAATTTGTGATATAAGTGATAGAACGAGTTCCTCAATGTGTCTACTCGCTCCCCAAAGCGTGTCGTCCTCAAAGGTTACCTAAAAACAAAACTAGCAAGCGTGAGTCCATGACTCAGTAAATACAATTGATTATCATTGAAAGCATCGAATCATAAACATGCCATTCACAATAATTCGAATACATAAGAAACTGACATGTATTTTATGCAAGTATGAAAAATGCAACCACTTCTCTTCTGCTTATACTGGTATAGTTAGTGATACACCCGTCGTTGTTCACTCATGCTCGCATTATCCCAAATACGGGGATCCATGGCCCGTATGAAGAATCTTTCATACGGGGATCTATTTGCCCATATTGAAATGATGGGACTTATTTGCCCATATTGAAATGATGGGTCTTTCATTACACACTCCCGTGGGCGAATCATGAATGTTTGAAATGAAGACATTGTAATGAAAAACATATGCTCAAAGAATCTTTGGATATCAACCATGAAAGGAATCATGTAAATACTGAAATTACTCACAATTCGTAGAATTTAGCCATGTCATAAGCATACAGTCATTTTGAACAAATAAACAGTCAAGACAATTCAATCTATACTTGCCTTTCGCGTTGCGACGCGTTAGGAGGTAAAGAAGGTGCCACTAACCCTGATGTCACTCCTCCTACAACAATTAAGTTACTCAAAACAAGTTCGACAAGGTAACATGATGCTATTCGCAACGCTCTCAAACGTCTTCATAAAACCCAAGGTTTAATTATTTGATCTACTCAAATCAGACGACAACTAACAGAAACTACAACTGGACAGAGGTCTTATAAAATACATAACTTTCGCTCTGAAAATCATAAAAAGGCATTCTCAGATTCTCTGGAAAGGTACAAAATTATCTACAAAAACTTAGTTGGCGAGATCTTCTAATTCCGCCTTTATCTGAATCTAACATACAGTTGAAAACCTGCTGTCAGAAACTGACAGACAAAAATGGATAGCAGCACAAGAACAACTATAAGTCCTAATTGGCTGATCCAAATATTGAGTTCTTTATCAATCTGGAAAGCTAAGAACATGGGCTACAAATATCATAATGGGAGATAACCCTGATTCGGCCTTTAACAAAATATTACCTAATTGTTAATACGACTGTTGTAATCTTGACAGTGTTATGGATAGCAACCATGAAATCATCATAACTTCCAAACCACAACTGCAAATAATGTGATCTCGGATCCTCGAAACCTAATAATATTTCCAATAATTCTTTAGGAGACCCTAACATCTAATTTCGCATTGAACTAGACAAAAATTGATGAACAAAAGGAGTACAGATTACTGATTCAAATTGCAGCCATACAACGATTCGCTAATTGACAACAACTATGGAAACTAATTGAACCAAACAACGATGAGTTAGATTTTACCCTAGAAGACACGTGTGAACTCATTGAAATCTCCACGAGGTTCTCCTCTCCCCTTTGTCTCCCTCTCCTCCACCTTTCTCCTTGGCCGACAGCAATGGGAGAGCACCATCAAGAGGAAGGGGAATAGCAATGGAGTGCAAGGAGGAAGGTGTCTCATCAGATCATGGCCTTGTAATGGCGGCGGTGCTATCAGAGTGAGGCATGCTACGATGAGTGAGCTAGGGTTTCCCCCTCCTTTTATTGGTGGCTGGCCCCCTTCCCACCTCTTGGGCTTCGTGGACCAAAGGCCCGAGGCCCAGGTTCTCAACCCACTACAAAACCCTGCTTTTTTAAAACCTTCTAAAATTCTCTTTTAAGCGATTTCCTCCCTTAAAACATTTTGGAGTATTACAGGCCAAGTCCCCTCAGTCTTTTGGGAGAGGCCATGTGAACCATATCATAGTGGAGGAAGCCTAGACAGCCTCGGATATCGTGGTGGGTAAGTTCCTTGTAAATTCACCACCTGCTATTGTTTTGTTTGATTCTGGAGCTTCGCATTCATTTGTTTCTTGGATTTTTGTGCAAAGCACAGTTAAAGGTTTTGACTCTTAAAACTGCTTTGTTGGTCTAATCTCCCGATTTGGAGTTGAGTATGAACCGGGGTTGCCCATATGTTAAAGTGACCATAGATGGGTTAGAATTTCTAGCCAACCTCATAATCATCGACACCAAGTCCCTAGTTGTGATTTTGGGTATAGATTGGCTTGCTAATCACCAAGGAATCTTGGATTGTGGTGGTAGAAGCATCACTTTGGTCAATCCAGTTGGAACTAAAGTAAAATTTGAAGCCTCCTTGGAAAAGCATGATGGAGCACTAGCCTACAGTGTCAAGACTGTATCTTTGGAAGATGTGCTGGTGGTCAGAGATTTTTCAGATGTCTTTCTTGATGAATTACCTGGAATACCACCAGACAGGGACCTAGAGTTTGTCATCAACCTAGTTCTGGGAATTGCACCCATTTCGAAGAGACCCTACCGTTTGCTTGTTGATGAGTTAGTCGAGTTGAAGAAGCAGATCGAGCAGATACAAGATAAAGGTTTTGTTCGACCATATTTTTCGCCTTGAGGGGCCACAGTAATCTTTGTTGCAAAGAAGGATGGTAGTCAGCGGATGTATGTAGATTATCATTCACTTAATGAAGTCACCATTAAGAACAAGTACCCTCTGCCTAGGATCGTTGATCTATTCGACTAGTTGAAGGGAGCCAAAGTGTTCTCCAAGATATATTTGAGGTTAGGATACCATTATGATAGCTACGGTGGCCCGATCTTCCGAAAGGTTCGATTGATTTCGTCGTGAGGACGTTGACGCTTTGAGGCTTTCGACCAGCAGATCGTCACCTCGCAATTCGCTACACCCGCCCGACTGTCGTTATCGAGCACACTCGCACGCGATCGACCTTACCACGAGGGTTATTGTTCCTGCAAGCAATCGAAGCAGCTCACAAGAACAAGGAAGATGGAATCTGAATTGTATTGCGAATATGAATGAAGATCAACAAAGTGGGGTTCCTCAAACCGATATCTGCGAAACCGCAAAGTGGCAGAATAATCTAAGAAAAACCCAACCCTAAACTATGGCGGCTGTTGTGTATATATAGGGAGGGGGGCGTGAGGAGGTTGACCTAGGGTTGTGCGGCCATGGGAGAGGCGTACACAACCTAGGCTTTGTCCCCGACACGCTACAAGGCCCTATTAGGCCCAAAACGGTGTCACGGCACCTAATGATGGTCGTAGGGCTTGAGACCAGTCGTAGTCTTTGGCGGTCCGGTCGTAGCGCCGTGAATCTGGTCGAAGAGCTTGAGACTCAGTCGTAGCACCGCAGTGCAGTCGTATAGCTTGTAGACACGGTCATAGATCCTCCTATTATTCCTAAGTAACAAAAGATCACAATTATTAGGTAGTATACCATTCTGCATAGATAAATTATTAGCACCTAGAAACAATCTCACCTCATAATTTAAGTGACATGCACGAGCTCTTGTCATAGGACCTTGTAGTTTAGCAACTGGATCTGGAGGATTTTGTGTAGTGCATGTATCCGAAGGAGTGATGTCCTCATCACCTTAGTTGAAGATTCATCAAGAGAATACAGCTTTCTCAACCCGTTATGGACTGTACGAGTTCACAATCATGTCTTTTGGATTGACCAATGCCTCTGCATACTTTATGAACTTGATGAATAAAGTATTCATGGAATATTTGTATAAATTCATCATTGTTTTTATTGACGATATTCTAGTATACTCCAAGAGTGAGGAAGAGCATGAAGAGCACCTCTGCTTGATCCTGACTTAGCTCGGAGATCATCAACTCTATGCCAAATTCAGCAAGTGTGAGTTTTGGATGAAGGAAGTCACTTTTTTGGGACACGTCATGTCTGTAGAAGGAGTCGCCGTCAACCCTAGCAAGGTCAAGGATGTGCTCAACTTGTAGTCGCCCTAGACAGTGCCTCAAATTAGAAGTTTCCTTGGAATGATAGGATACTATCGCAAGTTTATAGAAGGATTCTCTAGAATAGCAAGACTCCTTACCCCTCAAGATTTGAAGGAGCATTTGACCACACCACCAGTGTTGATTTTACCTTATGTTCAGATAGATTTTGAGATTTTCTGTGATGCATCACGACAAAGTCTCAGTTGTATTCTGATGCAAGAAAGGAAGGTAGTAGTATATACTTAACGTCAGTTGAGGCCTCATGAAGCAAACTACCCCACTCATGACTTATGCAATGCTATGATAAAGCGGAAACGTAAATGCAATGCTATGCCCATTCCCATCCTACTGTGCTTAGTGTGTCAAAATTAATATTTTATGAACCACGGACCTACAGCCTGCTCTGATACCAACTGTAACACCCCAACTCAACATTGAGCCTGGAATGCTACTGAAATTAAATTAAACTAAATCTAATTACCAATTTTCGGCAGAACCTCCTTTGTATAGTCAACTATACCGAGGTTCTAACAATTTATCATGGCAATTAACAATAACTTCATATTCAAGTTCATTCAAGCATGAAAGATAGTCTAATAAACATAAACAAAACTTGATATTCTCCTTATTACAATTAATTCTCAAGTAGTTTACTTATTACTAGAATAAAACTAAATGGCAGACGCCTTAAGGATGAGTGGTAGTGAGTGCAACCAAACATCTACTCCCTCCTATGCATGCCGTTCTTGCTAGTCGTACCTAAAACATATCAAAGCAAGAGTGAGCCCAAAGACTCGGCAAGTATCAACAAGGCTAAAGCAAGTTCACAGTCATAACACCAATAATCCAAAATAAACATTACACTAAACATAGCCTTCATACTTATGTAATGCGACCAATGCAATGCACCTTTTAAACTTTATCTCTTTTCGCATTTTACCGGTAATGCGGGGTATACAACCGTCGATGTATACCCTTGCTTGTGCCCTCTGGCACAGGGACCAAGAGCCTATACTCCACAAGTATAGGGACCTTTGCCCATCATCTTCATGATGGGGACTTCTTTACTCATTGCTCATATTCCACGAATGTGGGGACCTCAAGCCCGTCATTACATGATGGGGACCTCAACTATTTATACTTGGTCACCACATGACCAAGTCTCAAACATGCTTAAATCATGCATATGCACTATGACATCATCTTTCATACATAAGAATTCAATGTGTGCACAATAACATGTAAGCATTAACAACATACGAAGGAAACTTTAACCATAACTTGCACTCATCAAGATAAATGGAAACTCATCACAATAATATCCATGCCTGGCTATCACGAGCAAAGCACAAACAGTCTCAAGATAAATGGAAACTCATCACAATAATATCCATGCCTGGCTATCACGAGCAAAGCACAAACAGTCCCAATATACAAGCACATATATGCAATAACCCGAATACTTGCCTCAACCGTGCGAGAACGGTGGACGCGAAGAGGGTGCTGCCCCTGGGATCACGCTCCCACCTGAACATAAAGATAACCCAATCTAAGACCAACATACTGGACCAAAAGCATAAATAACAACACAATTGAACTCGCTAAGCTCCCAAGCTTTTCCAATCTTCGAATTTCTAGCGATCGATTTGGTGTTCACTTCGGACAGTCAACTTATAAAATACATAACTTTCTGCTCAAGAGTACAAATAAGATGTTCTTGGACTTTATGGAAAGGTAATTAAATTACCTAAATAAACCTAGTTGGGGAGCCCTTTTGATTCTACCATATACTGCCCCTACCAAGCCAATCTACAAAACATCAATTATCACGTCGGTTTCTCTGGACAGTACACTAAAACCATCATAACTTTTGCTACGAAAGTCCAAATTTTGTGTTCTTTATCTCTCGGAAAAGGTATGGAAATTACCTACATTTTTCGTGATATTGAGATCCTCTGATTTCAACTTTAACTAACAGTTTTATCCAGTTTTCTACAATCTGCCTGAAAGCTGGCAGATCAGCAAGACAGCGATACTAAAAAATTCATAACTCTCTGACCGTTAATCGGATTTGGGAGTTCTTGGTGGCCACTAAAAGCTAAGAACATAAGCCAACTATCTCTAGGAGGCGGGATCCCCAGATTCTTCCTCTAACAACATGAAAATGTTGTCCAAACTACTGGACAGAACACGATCTATTAAACCGACGAAATTCAATCTACCAAACGACATCAACCGCAACTACTACGCAACAACCAACGAGGAACACGCGATGTTACCCTTGTAGAATCACAGCAAGGTGAAGATTTGGCCCCACGAAGATGATCTCCTCTCCTTTCTTCACTTGATCGGCAGCAGAGAGCACCGACGGCGAGGAAGGGAGGCACCAATGGAGGATGGGGCTGCTTGGGGAGGGGAGGAGGTGTTTACTATAGCGGCGGCGGCACTGTAGCAGGCAGCATGCTACAGTAACCCTAGGGGTTTTGACTGCCCCTAATGGGCCAAGACTATGGGTCTTTGGCCCAAGATTTAATCCTTCAAGAGAAATGTGAAATCCCTTTAAATCGATAAACGGTGAAATTCAAATAACTCTCTCCCGTTAAATCTTTCTAATACTTTTGGGGTATTACAAGATCAGAAAGAACTTAAATAGTTAATACTCAAGGAAGTGCATGAAACCTTATATTCCATTCACCCAGGAAGCGCTAAGATGTATCAAGAACTCAAAGAGTTTTATTGGTGGCCTAGTTTGAAGCGCGAGATTGTAGAGTATGTGGCTCAGTGTGATGTTTGCCAGCAAGTTAAAGCCGAGCATCAGAGACCTGCTGGACTCTTGCAACCTTTGAAGGTACCTAAATGAGAATGGAAAGAAATTGGCATGGCCTTTATCACTGGACTGCCGAGAACAAGAGCTAGATACGATTCTATTTGGTTTATCATAGATCACTTGACCAAAGTTGCTCACTTCATTCCAGTCAAGACTGCCTACTCAGGAGACAGACTTGTAGAATTATACATGGCAAAGATATTATGTCAACATGGAGTACCAAAGAAGATCGTGTTGGATCATGGATCTCGGTTCACTTCAAGATTCTAGCAGAAATTGCATAGCGTTTTGGGTACTAATTTGAATTTTAGTACAGCTTACCATCTGCAGATGGATGGCTAAACAGAAAGAGTAAATCAAATCCTAGAGGACATATTGAGAGCATGTGCTCTAGCAAAGAAAACCAATTGGGATCAAATACTGCCTTATGTAGAGTTTTCATACAACAACAGTCATCAATAAGTTGGGATCAAATACTGCCTTATGGAAGAAAATACAGAACATCCTTGTATTGGACTAAACAGGCGAAGGATAAGTGCTTGGACCAGATATCCTGAAAGAGGCCGAAGGTCAAGTTCAGTCAATTAGAGAAAAGCTGAGAATCGCTCAGACCAGGCAGAAAAGTTATGCAGATAACCATTGTCGAGATTTAGCTTTTGTACCTAGAGATCACATGTACGTGAAGGTTTCACCTCTCAAAGGAATGTGTCGTTTCAGAGTAAGCGGGAAGCTTGCACCAACATACATTGGACCTTTTCTAGTCCTAGTCAGATTGTGTAGAGTGGGTTGACATCTTCCATGCGTCTCAATTGAAGTGTCTACGTGTGCTAGAAGAACAGATGTCGTTGGAAGCCGTGGATCTATAGGAAGATCTTACCTACAAGGTGTAACACCCCAGCCCGACATGAGCCTGGAATACTACTAAACAAACTCTAATAATTCTAATCTATACAATCTTAATAAATTTCGGCAGAACCTCCCTTGTAAAGTTAATTACACGAAGGTTCCAACACACAGATTAACCAAATATTAACTAAAACTTTCATCCAAAGACATCAAAAGATAATCGAAGACATGCTAAGTATTTAACATAACTAAAGAGTTATGAAGTTCCACTACACATCATTATTACATTTAATCCATTGCATGAGACAAAACATAATAATCTTTGCATTTATTAAAATCAATCACGTTCTGAAGATCATTCATCTTTATTTAGTTCAGGTGGCATGTGTGTGACTAGCATTCTACTTCCCCACGCATGACGTTCTTGGTTCGGTACCTAAAACAACAATAAAAGCAAGGGTGAGTCCATAGACTCAGCAAGTACATAAAGAAACCATAACATCGGCAACCATGTAAAGGAGATCAACAATAGAACATCTCATATGCAAATGCAATGCTCAAGGATCCTTTAACTTTAACTTCGTGTGCATTACATCGATGCGAGTAAGCAACCGCCGCCGCATACCCATGCTCGTGCGCGCCGCACGCACAGGACCAATTGCCCGCACTCCGCAAGTAACGGGACCTCAAGCCCACACTCCACGCAGTGAGGATCTCGGGCCCGTCATATTCATGACGGAATCTCAAAGGAAACACACTTGGTCACCACGTGACCAAGCCTCAATATGATTTCAATATGCACATGCTCATCATTTAATCATCATCAAATTACCAAAAGACAACAACACTTAACCATAGTAAAACATGAGCATCATTTGAGAAATAACCATACTTAAGCATTCATCAAGTATACCATCTTGCTATGCAACCATATAACAAATAACACACAATATAGCCAATCATTCAAACAACAATGCACTTGCCTTAACGCGTTTAATGGAGGACGTGAAGACGGTGCTGCCTCCTGTACCAATCCCACATCCGGACATGAAGAAAACCCCATTCTAAGTCCAACATTCTGGACCAAAATCATAAGTAGCATCGTAATTGAACTCGCTAACATCTTAGCATTTTCTAATTCTCATAATTTCTAGCGATCAGTCACTGCAGACAGCTAGCTTCTAAAATACGTAACTTTCTGCTCGGGTGTCCAAATAAGATGATCTCGGACATTCTGGAAAGGTAATTAAAATTTCTAAATAAACTTAGTTGGAGAGACCCTCTGATTCGGCCATCTACTAGTCCTACCAATCCATTTAATCAGAGCAAACATTTCACGGCGGGTTTCTGAACAGCGACAAAGAAACTATCATAACTTACTCTACGTTCGTCCGAATTTAGTGATCTTTAGTTTTCCTGAAAGCTAAGAGGATTATCCTCGTTTTTCGTTATGGTGAGACCCTCTGGAAACCCCTCTAAATATGCGCTTCTATCAGGTTAACCAACACTAGTAATTCTGCTTCTCTCCAGAAACACAGAAATACTAAGAAATTCATAACTTTGGCTACCGAAGTCCGAATGACTTGATTCTTGTCGGCAATGAAAGGTAACTACGATATCTATAACTTTCTAGGAGAGTCCCAGACCCAATTCTACCTTCAACCTACGCAAAAACGACAATCTTTAACACTGCAGAACACCGACTTACTGACAGAAAACCGTCTCGGACAGCAGTCCAACAGCAATATTCAGATGACCATAACTTTTGAGATATAACTCCGAATTGATCGTTCTTTAACAATCTGAAAAGGTTATCGAATTATCTACAATAACCTAGTTGGGTGAACTTTCATATTCTTCCAATTTCCTATCATATTTTAGGAAATATCCAGACAGTTTATTCTCGTCAGTTTCGGCGTGAAACTAAAACTCATCAAACAAATGGGAAACACTTCATTACCCTTGAAGACCATGGGGCGGCGATGATCTAGCCTCGAAGACGATCCTCTCTTGTCCCTCCCTCCTTCTCCTTCTTGAACAACAGCCCGCGAAGAGCCTCGCCTTCCTCCTCCAACAGCGAGGCGGCGGGGTGGGCGATCCTCGCCGGCGGCGGGGGGCATGGTGGGGCGCAAGGGAGCAAGGAGGCAGCCAAGGGAGATGGGGAGGCGGCGGCCAATGGGGAAGTGGGGCGCCAAAGGGGAGGGGAGGGGACATCCCAGGGTTTGGCCCCTAAGGCCGCCTCCTCCCTCCCACCAATGGGCCAAATGCCCATGGGCTCGAGGCCTTGGCCCACGCTGTCCAAAATTTGCTGCTAAGCCCTCCAATAATGTTTAAGTAACGGTTTCCCAATAGATCCTTCTCCCAGATCAAATTCTAATTAATATTTTTTATTTAAAATATTTGGTTTTCTCCCGATTTCTACTCTGGAGTATTAAACAAGGAGCAACTCATCAAGATTTTGGAAGTAGCAGAGCGAGTGACAAGAAGCAAAATCATCCATTTCTACAAAGTTCAGTAGAGCAGTCACACTAAAGAGGAAGCAACCTAGGAGTGTGAAGAAGACCTGAAGGCTGAGTTTCCGCACCTATTCTATAGTCAGCCCGGATCTCGGGTCGAGATTCCCTTTAAGGGGGGTAGGTTTGTAACATCCCAAATTTTTAGGGCTTTTTGAAAATTTTCAAAATAAAAATAACCATTTGATTTTTTTACTAAATTGCTTAAGCTTAACTTGAAATTTTAGAAAATAAAAACAATTAAAAATGAATAAATCAAACTTCAATTAATTTAAAACTTGGTTTATTTGGGTTTTTGATATTTAAAGTCAAAAAGAAATATTTTAAGTATTTTCTTGAATTTTTTGGATTTTATAAATGCTTTTCCTAATTTTCCAAAATTAAAAATAATTTATTAACAAAATTAAAGCTAAATTTAAGTTGGAATTTTTTATTAAGTTCAAATTGATTCAAGGAATTTCTGTATTTTCCTAGAATTTTGGACTTTATTTACTAATTTCTAAAAGTCTTTTGGGTTTTCTTTTTTTTCTGTAATTCAAAATGCATGTTAATTCTCCCTTTTCGCTTTGGGCCGAATCCTCTCTCTCGGCCCACTCCGTTTCCCTCCCACGGCCCAGTTCCCTGGCCTACTCCACTCGTCTAGCCCACTCCCGTGCCCTCCGCTCACCCTCGCTGACAAGTGGGTCCCAGCTGTCTGCCTCCTCCTTGCTCATCGTCTTCCTCCTCCCGCTTTCGACCATGCTGAGCACGACATCAATGCCCACACGATTCTCGTCACCTCCTTCCCCGCGTTAGCAGCCTCGCCTGATGAGGGCATCCCTAACACTTATACATCTTTCCGTATTGGTGGTCATACACATACTGAGGTGGACGCCATACGTGACGCTACAAATAATTCAAGTACGTGCATATTGGTCCACCGACGAGCAAGAGCTAAACTTCTAAATCAACAGTGCTTTTGTTTCTTAATGAATCTTCTATTGTCATTGATGAGAATTGGGTATTACCTCATGCAAATGTTTTGTGCATTCTCGAGTTTGAACATTGTGAAGCCTTTGGAACCAAGAGGAGGCGGAGTCAAAGCAATGGAGGAGAAGCTCACGTGGGTCAACCAAGGAGAAAAGCCCAAGAATTCAAGCCCAATTCGGATCTTCCACAAGTGCAACCGAAATTCATCTCGGAATCAACTCGAATTCAATTCGGATTCGGTTCAGGACAGCCCAACAGGGCTGTAATAAAAAGGCCATAACTTTTGCATACGGAGTCCGATTGGGGTGTTCTTGGACTTGTTTGAAAGCTTATTCAAGGCCCACACAATGGTTTTGGCCCCAGCTTCAGAAGACTTACGGTCGCGCCGCTATGGCCGAAACAATGTGACGGACTTAAGTTAGGTTTTCCTTTTTGTGTGTTTTTAGGTCTTAGCCGAGTTAGAGTTTGATTCGGCATGTGTGGCGGCCCTAGGCCGTGCGTGAGTCATGGAGGCGCCTTAAATACCCTTGCCCTCCCTTGTATCCATGAGACTAGTTTATTCATAAGATTGAAACATAGCTATTGCTTGTTCTTTCGACCCGAGTTCATGCGAGGACTTTGAGAGAGGACTAGGCGATCCAATTGTTCGCTCGCAATTCAAGGTCAAGCCGCCGTTCCACCGGGAATCGGGGACTTGGCGTTAAATGCGTCGTGGTCTCGCGACGAACAACTACCCGGTGTGTTGTGGGCGTATTCCAAGAGTTGAGGTTCGTGCATTGGCGCGAGTGTTCACTTAGCGACATCGTCTACTCGCATCAACTATCCACGGTTTCTCACCGAGAAGATCGGGCCTCCCGTATCATGTGGTATCGATTCTAGGTTTACTCGGTGAGAACTTCTTTACCCGTAGTTAGATTCGTTTTCTTTCCTATCGTACAATAAACCAAAATTGCGAGCACCAAAACCGTAGTTTAATCTGTTATTTCTTGTGCGTTTAGTTAAGTTTTCATCCATTAGAGTTTTGTTTTAGTGCTGATCCTTGTGTTTCCATTGCGTAGCTTAATCTTTATCAAAAAAAATTGCTGATTGAACTCCTCAATTAGCACCCAAAACCATCATCCGATCTGTCTGTGCTGCTGCCTTGCCAAGCAATCCAGAGACGGTGTTGTTTCCTTATCCGAACTCCTTGGTGTGACTAGAGTCCTAATCAACCTCTAGCTCAAACACAATCCGAGTCCAATTGCTCCATCTTGAGTTTCGCCACTACATCATAGCCAGCGAACCACATTTGGTGTCCTTTATATCCTTTCATCTTGAGACTAGCTATTGATATTGCACCTAGGGTCGCTCATTCAAGTTGATTACACGTTGTTTGTTTGTGAGGTTGCGCAGCCCACGGGAGCAAGGCGAGAGGAAAAGAAGGAAAAGGCAGCCGCATAGAAAGAGCCGCGCATATAAAAATAAAAAAAAAAAAACGCTAACTTTGCATACGACTCCGATTGAGCGTTTCTTGATCCGTTGGAAAGGAAACGGAAAATAGAGCCAAAAAGACGGTCCGGGAAATCTAGGGTTTTACATCCGCGTAAGCCACCGGGCATACGTGTGCGGAAAACCGACCCCAAAAGGTCGTTTAGGGCCTCAAACGCCCGCATAACCGAGAAAATTCCAGTTTCTCGATTCGCTCAAAATTGAGAGCCCTCTGCGGTGATTCTAAGGTACCCGTGACGACGACATCCCTTTTCGAGTTGATCCGCGCATACTTTTAGCTACTACGATGCGGGTCATCTTTTTAGCTTGTGTTTTTCAATTTTGATTGAGCAATCTTGTGCCCTAGTATATTCCTTTGCAATTGGCTAGCGTCTATCCGTGCATTTGGTGCAAAACGAGCTGGTTTCATCTCTTTTCCTGCTCGCTAGCTCAGTCCTTTGTTTGCATTAAGTCTCATTTATCCTTGCGTGTGCGTTCATACACTTCGCTTAAACTCGTGGATCAGCACATAGGCAAAATACTCTAGCTTGGATCATTACTTAGCTTTACAATACCTTGAATATCGATTGCATAGGATATACACATACCGTCCAAGCTCCACCTACACCCGCTTGTGTACTCCTTGCTCTTGGTTACGCTCCTACATTACCGGTTAAGGTCGTTATTGTCTGGCAACTCGCTTTGTCGCCCTTGATTCACTTTGGAACAGTAAGCTTGTCTTGTTTTCGGGACGGTGAGTTGCGGCGTAATGTAGCGAGAGCTTTTGTTTTACTAACCCGATATAACCTCGCTTCTTGTTTGTGAGTTGTTGCTATGTCGAGTCACGAGGAGGATCCACCTAATCGAGGCGCCGGTTACGTGGACAGAGTACACTCTGCGCGAGATGCTACAAAAACAACTTCAAGATGGTGACAATGGCGTGCGCGATGAACTCGGGAAGTTCGTGATCGATCAACACCCTCGGGAGGAGGTCACACAATTGCGTCACGCCATCAACAATAACTTCCAGAGCTACGCGCCATGTTCGCTCAACACAATCACGTGGGTGCGCAGTGATGACACGAGTGTGCACGCCCTCGGCCGTTTTGCACAATGAGACCGAGGATGAGCATGCTATTCGTGTGGATGAGGAGCGGCGGCGGCGGCGGCGCGCCGCATGGCGGTGCCGCCAAACATCGGGATGGCGGCCGCGCACGCCTCGAGCTCATGGGCGTGGCGAGGCAACGGCGGCGTGGTGGGCGCACCACGTGGTGTCCACGGAGGAGGTGTGCATCGTGCACCTCGTAGCATGGCGGATGAGGCCGAGCAATGGGATGACGATTTCCGTCGGCGACTACGATGACCGACAGCGCCACCATCGCAACAACGCGCGCGTCGACACGACGGCGCCGACGATTTTGTCGCTAAGCCCAAATTTACTCTTCCTATATTTTCAGTGGTACGGATGTGGAGCAATACCTCACTTGGGAGCTGAAGGTGGATAAGTTGTTTCAATGAACAACTATTCCAATGAGAAGAAGTCGTTGCTTGCTTCCAATGGCTTGGATGATTATGCTACACATTGGTGGGAGCGATTCATTCGTAGCGCATGGGCGCCATGAGTTGCCGATTATCACCGGGAGCGATGAAGCGACATTTGCGGGCACGCTTTGTACCTCGCCACTACAAGCGCTCACTATTTGAGAAGTTGACGGTGCGACAAGGTATGAGGTCAATTGATGAATATCATAAGGAGATGGAAACTATCATGATACATGCGGATGTCGCGAGAATGAAGAATGCACCATGGCGAGATTTCTAGGCGGCATGAATCATCTTTATCAAGCGCATTGTCAATCACCATCCCTATAATGATATGATTGAGTTGTCGCACCAAGCACGCGGCCGGCGACAAGTGATTGAAGATGCGCGGTTCGCTGCCCGTTCACGCCCTTCACCACCCAGACAGCCATATAACAACGGCCCGGCAAACAAGAGCACTCGTAGGAAGCAATTCGGCAATCGCGCCCGCAAGTAAGAAGTGGAGAGTACACCAGACGGCAGCGTCGACTGCGGCGCCACGCTAGTGCGACTCGTCTATGGGGTCAACAGTCGTTCACGTGACATCATTTGCCACAAGTGCAAGGTGTTGGCCATTTTCGAGGGATCGCCCAAATGTCGAACTATGCTTATCACCGGGATGGCGGTTATGTTTCAGCTAGTGATGACGAGTCGCCTGATGCGCAACCAGTCTTGCACACTGATGACATAGAACAATGTGAGTGCGATCATGAGTTTCCTAACACTGAGCAGTATTCCATTGTTTGCACGCCCAAGGTGCTTAGTGTGATGCCATCGCCACACTCGAGCAGGTGCAATTTGTTTCGAGACTTGGGCGAAGCTTGATAAGGGTAAGGTGCGCAAAGTGATCATTGATGGCGGAAGTTGTCACAATTTGGCTAGCAAGGATATGTGTCATAAGTTGGGTTTGAAGTACTTGCCGCATCCACGTCCTTATCATGTGCAATGGTTGAGCGACAAAGAGGAAGTGAAGGTGAACTATATGGTGCGAGTGGCGTTTTCTATTGGGAAGTACACCGACACCGTGGATGCGATGTTGTGCCTATGACGGTGTGTCACTTGCTCTTGGGGCGGCCATGGCAATATGACCGTTCTGCTTGTTCATGATGGGCGTACAAATCGCTACACATTTCGATGGAATAATATGGATATCATCTTGAAGCCCCTTACACCGCAATGATTGTGAATTCTTCAATGCGAGAAAATTGAGATGCACGTTGAGACCGCCAAAGAGCGAGAGAAGAATTTAGTGATGTTAGCCACCAAATCGAAATGAGAGAATTCAGCGAAGATCCCAATTTGGTGCACTTTGTACTATTGTACAAAGACGCCTTGCTTTCGACTAACGACTTGTCTTCTCTTCCTAGTGGTGTTGCTTGTGTTTTGCGGACTTCAATGACGTCTTTCCAAACGAGGTACCACCGGCTACCACCAATTCGTGGGATAGAACATAAGATCGACTTGATTCGGGAGCGTCATTGCCAGAACCGACCACCGCATCGCACCAATCCCGAGGAAACAAAGGAAATTCGAAACAAGTACAAGAGCTTCTCTCCAAAGGGTATGTACGTGAAAGCTTAAGCCCTTGTGCTGTTCTTGTTATTTTAGTTCCTAAGAAAGATGGTTCATGGCGTATGTGCGTAGATTGTCGAGCGATTAATAATATCACAATTCGATATCGTCATCCTATACCTCGCTTAGATGATATGCTAGACAATTGAGTGGTGCTGTTATTTTTCTAAGATAGATTTGCGCAGTGGTTACCATCAAATTAGGATGCATGAAGGGGATGAGTGGAAAACAGCATTTAAAACAAAATTTGGGTTGTATGAGTGGTTAGTCATGCCTTTTGGTTTAACTAATGCACCTAGTACTTTCATGCGCTTAATGAATCATGTTTTAAGGCATTTGATTGGTAAATTTGTGGTTGTGTACTTTGATGATATTCTGATTTACTGAAGTCGCAGTGAATCTGAACACATAGACCATCTTAGACAAGTTCTACAAGTTTTATGTGAGGCTAGGTTATTCGGTAACTTAGAGAAGTGTACCTTTGCAAAGATCGTGTCATCTTTTTGGGCTATGTTGTTTCTGCATTGTGAGTTGAAGTAGATGAGTCTAAAATTGAAGCGATTAAAATTGGCCAACTCCGTGAATGTAAGTCGATTAGGAGCTTTCATGGTCTCGCTGGTTTTTATCGGCGCTTTGTGAAGGATTTTAGCACCATAGCTGCCCTTTGAATGAACTTACTAAAAGGGTGTTGAATTTGTGTGGGGGTAGCGCAAGACAATGCTTTTGTTGAACTTAAGAAATGCTTGACTGAAGCACCGTTGCTTGTTTTACCTGATTTCACTAAAAATTTTGAAATTGAGTGTGATGCTAGTGGATTGAGTATTGGCGGTGTTTTAATGCAAGAGGGTAGACCGGTAGCTTATTTTAGTGAGAAACTGAATGGTGCCCAATTGAATTATCCGGTCTATGACAAAGAGCTTTATGCTTTAGTGCGTGCGTTAGAAACTTGGCAACACTATTTATGGCCTAAAGAGTTTATTATTCATTCGATCATGAGGCATTAAAGTATTTAAAGGGTCAAGCAAACTGAACCGTAGACATGCCAAATGGGTCGAATTCATTGAGTCGTTTCCTTACATTGTAAAATATAAGAAGGAAAGGAAAATGTGGTAGTGATGCACTCTCTAGGAAAAGTGTGCTTTTAACTCAATTAGGAGTGCAAGTTCTGGTTTAGAGAGTTTGCGTGATTTATATGCTCATGACCATGATTTTCCGTTCCTTATGCACATTGCAAAGAGGAAAAGGCTGGGATAAATTTCACATCCATGATGGGTTTTGTTTCGCACTAACAAATTATGCGTTCCGACTCCTCCGTGCGTTTGCTATTACTGCAGGAATCACATGCGGGTGGGTTGATGGGACATTTTGGACGTGAGAAGACGTTATCTATCTTTGGCGATCACTTTTATTGGCCTAAGATGAGGCGAGATGTAGAGAGGTATGTGCAACGGTGCATTACTTGCCACAAAGCGAAATCAAAATTGAATCCACACGGTTTGTATACCCCTCTACTGCTCCCAATGCACCATGGGAGGATATTAGTATGGATTTTGTTTTAGGATTACCTAGAACTAAGAGGGGAGTGATTCTGCTTTTGTCGTTGTGGATCGTTTTCAAAGATGGCACACTTTATTCCGTGCCACAAGAGCGACGATCGTCGCATATTGCTAACTTGTTTTTCAGGGACATCGTGAGGCTACATGGCGTGCCACGCACTATTGTGTCGATCGTGACGTGAAGTTCATGAGCTACTTTTGGAAGACACTTTGGGGTAAACCGGGACGGTTGTTATTCAAAGACGACTTGTCATCCCCAAACCGATGGTCAAACGGAGGTGGTGAACCGCACACTTTCGATGCTACTTCGGACCATGATCAAGAAGAATCTGCGCGAGTGGGAGGATTGTTTGCCGCACGTGGAATTCGCTTATAATCGGGCCATGCACTCCACTACGCAGTTGTGTCCTTTTGAGGTGGTGTATGGTTTCAAACCCTTTACGCCGCTTGATTTGCTGCCACTTCCAAGTCAACACCGTGTTCATATGGAGGCATCCAAGCGAGCTGAGTATGTGAAGCAATTGCATCTCAAAACAAAAGAGGAGATAGAGCGCAAGGTCAAGTCCTATCTTGAGAAGGCGAATAAGAAACTAAGAAGATGATTTTTCAACCAGGTGATTTGGTTTGGGTGCACTACCGCAAGGATCGTTTTCCAGAACGCCGCAAGTCTAAATTGCTGCCACGAGGTGATGGACCTTTCAAGGTGCTTGCAAAGATTAACGACAATGCCTACAAGATAGAGCTTTCCGGCGATGACTATGGCGTGAGCTCTACTTTCAATGTCGCTGATTTATCACCTTTCTTTGGTGGTGATGATCCAAATGTCGAGGACGACGCCTTTTCAAGAGGGGAGGATGATGAGGCATCCCTAACACTTATACATCTTTCCGTATTGGTGGTCATACACATACGAGGTGGACGCCATACGTGGCGCTACAAATAATTCAAGTACGAAGTGCATATTGGTCCACCGACGAGCAAGAGCTAAACTTCTAAATCAACAGTGCTTTTGTTTCTTAATGAATCTTCTATTGTCATTGATGAGAATTGGGTATTACCTCATGCAAATGTTTTGTGCATTCTCGTGTTTGAACATTGTGAAGCCTTTGGAACCAAGAGGAGGCGGAGTCAAAGCAATGGAGGAGAAGCTCACGTGGTCAACCAAGGGAGAAAAGCCCAAGAATTCAAGCCCAATTCGGATCTTCCACAAGTGCAACCGAAATTCATCTCGGAATCAACTCGAATTCAATTCGGATTCGGTTCGGGACAGCCAACAGGGCTGTAATAAAAACCATAACTTTTGCATACGAGTCCGATTGGGGTGTTCTTGGACTTGTTTGAAAGCTTATTCCAAGGCCCACACAATGGTTTTGGCCCCAGCTTCAGAAGACTTACGGTCGCGCCGCTATGGCCGAAACAATGTGACGGACTTAAGTTAGGTTTTCCTTTTTGTGTGTTTTAGGTCTTAGCCGAGTTAGAGTTTGATTCGGCATGTGTGGCGGCCCTAGGCCGTGCGTGAGTCATGGAGGGCGCCTTAAATACCCTTGCCCTCCCTTGTATCCATGAGACCAGTTTATTCATAAGATTGAAACATAGCTATTGCTTGTTCTTTCGACCCGAGTTCATGCGAGGACTTTGAGAGAGGACTAGGCGATCCAATTGTTCGCTCGCAATTCAAGGTCAAGCCGCTGCTCCACCGGGAATCGGGGACTTGGCGTTAAATGCGCTCGTGGTCTCGCGACGAACAACTACCGGTGTGTTGTGGGCGTATTCAAGAGTTGAGGGTTCGTGCATTGGCGCGAGTGTTCAGCTAGCGACATCGTCTACTTCGCATCAACTATCCACGGTTTCTCACTGAGAAGATCGGGCCTCCCCCGTATCATCGCCCATCCCCGCTGCACGTCCATGACGCCCCATTCCCTGCTAGCCCCAATACCTCTCCCTCATGCCAACCATGTCACCCATCCTGCGCCACCATGATTTCCGCCGAAGCCCATCTCCCTCCCCGGCCATCCCCGTGCCCTATAAGAAGGAGCACCAGGGAGCCCTTGGCCTTCTCTTCTTCCCCAACCCTCTCTCTATCTCGCCCTCTCCTTCCCGTGCTTCAAGGTTTGCTGCCGCTGACCGGAGCTCGCGCCATCACCTCTAGCGCCGCCGTTGAAGCCCCTTCGCCATCGTGGTTGTCTCTGTTGGCTTCGCAAGGGTGTGTTCGGCCCTGTGCACACCTTCCCTTCACCAGAGCCCCGCCGAAACCCTAGCGCCGCCTTCAACCGCCGCAGCCACCTCTCTTCCTCCTAGCCGTCGGCCATTCCTTTGTGCCCCGTCGCCTCGCCTCCCTCTCGCTGCTGGTTGAGTCACCGCCATTCGTTGGCAACCCTTGGGCCATGCGTGCCGCCACTTGGTGTCGACGTGGTTGCGCCACGTGGTGCCACGTCACAGCCACGCCAGCCCTTTGGCCTACGAGGCAGTCCATGTGGTGCTGACATGGCATTTTTTATTTCCTTTTGAAAAATTATTTTGGCTAAAATCTTTAATCTGTCTGCTAACGTCAACGTGACACATTAAACTAATTTTCCTCCAGAAAATAATTCCAAAAATCCCAAAAATCCTGATTTTCATCATTTTATGTGTTTTCAAACTTCCGAGAGCCAATTCTCCTTCGTTCGAGCTCCGATTCGAGTGATTCAAATTTGTAAATTCTTCTAAAGTCAGTATCTTTCTTTTGGTTCTAATTTTCTAATTTTTGAATTTTATTTGGAATTCTTGGACCCAACGACGGAACTATCTCAACTCTTTAACGTAGGCAAGTCATAGACCATTGATCATTACATACCCATTTTATAAAATCATATTGTTTTATATCAACATGCATTGCTAGTTGTATAAAAATGGTTTCGGGAATAGTTAAAGTACCTAATTGCCGTTTTGCCTCTTCGGATAATTGTGAATGACATGTAACTTTGGACACCATAGGTTGGGTTAATTTTAGTTGGACATATTTTAGTACCAACTTGGGCATCGTATATGCTTAGCCATGCTTTAGTTGTTCGATGGGTTTCATGATCACATGCTTATAAATGTTTAAGTGCATCCGAATTGAGAATGAGAGAGATATCCAAAAAGAAATAAGAGAAGTAGATGATAGCAAATGTGAGGTTATTTATGAAACTAACAACTTAATCTCTAGTTCTAGTTGTGTTTCTTTTAGTGTGCAGGTTGACTACAAAGTTGACGAATTGAATGATAAAGAATCTGCACTAGTTGAAAAGAAGGACGAGAGACAATCATAGGAGGATATAGAACACTTGCTGCCTCGTGATTAGATCATGAAGAAATGCAACCTATAGCACCTACATCATCTGACAAGGTTGAAATATGTAATAATAGTGCTGAATTGGTTGTTCATCAAGAGAAGCCAAGTAATGTGAGAATTATTGTGATCAATTGGAAATTCCATGTTCTGAATTTCATATCCTCAATTTACATAATGTGGAGTTGATCACTCGTAAGGAAATTCTTAGTAGGATATGTTGGAGATATGCCCTAGAGGCAATCATATTGATGATGATATTTCATTGTATCCATGATTTAATAAATGTTCCTTGAATATTGCCTTTGTGTTGATTAACAAGTATGTGACTTGTTTGTGAAACTCTTTACTTGTATGGTTATTCTAAAGTTGTCCCTAGTCGGAGTTCATGTGAGGACACACGTGAATGATGGATTAGCACATGTATCGGTTGATGACCATGTTTCACAGGTCATAGACATGGAGATGTCAAACCAATAATGTGGACACATGTTTAGAACATGGGGTTGGACCGACCCAACATGAGACATAGTAATTATTCTTATGGTTCTCTCTACACAATGTGTACGCCTTGTCCTTAGACACGAGATTGTCGCATGTACTTGAGATGTGAATCGACCTACTTAGGGGCTATCAAACGCTACTCAGTGGCGGGTAGTTATAAAGGTAGCTTTGGGTTTGTCATGAAGCATGTTGCGAGGCATGGTCGGTCGAGATGGGATTTGCCCTCTCTACCGAGAGATATCTCTGGGCCCTCGAGTGATCGGATCCAAAATGCATGGCCATGCTACTTAAGGCTAAGAGTTAACCTAGTAAGGGATTCCGGATCACAGATCGAGAAAGAGTGGTCACTTGGAGCTCGGCCGAATATCGTGAGGCAAAGGGATTGGCATGTACATAACGTTGTGATGGTTCGTCCGATACGATCTTTACGTATGTTTAGGAGTGGCACGTCTTGCTAGAGGCCGCTACCAACTATTGACCAAGTATGTGTACTCGCGTCATGTCTAAACATATGTGAACCATAGGGTCACACACTTAGGGAGTGAAGCCTAATTCGGATTGGATCCGAATTAGATCGGGCATTGAGTCCTAATGGGCCTCTATTCGTAGAAGCCCATTATAAGGACGTCTATCAAAGGAGGGCGGCGCTTGGTTGAGGTTGAGTTTTTCGTGACATCCCAAACCCCGGCGCCACCCTCCCACGCCCTAGTCGCCGCGCGGATCTAGTAGTCCGGCGTCGTCGCTTCCCCGCACGTGTGGATACCTTTGAAGGCGCCGCATGCGTGGCGTTGGGACGAACCGCAAGAAAGGAGCTGCGTGGGGCGCCACGACGAGGGCGAGGAAGTAGTACGACTACTGCCCGACGCATCGCATCAACTTGGTACGACTACATCGCCTGACGACGCGCATCAACTTCCGCACTGCGGCGTCTAGTGGTAAGACCGTGATCTATAATCGCGGTGATCTTGGTTTACTGGGTAGAATTTTTAATTTGCGCTAGTGTAGCCTACCCGTTTCCCTACGGGATATTCACCGATGATTCATTATGTTATAGTATGTTTGATAAACATATTGAGCTTAGCGAAATAATTGGCAAAGTTTTGGAAATAATACCCTTGAAGTGTTTGCCTGAAACTACACCCACACATACAAATTTAATTTGATTGGAGATTGTAGTGTAGACAGCAAGTTTTATGTTTATAGAATATATATTACATATGATAATATTATCAAACTAAAACTAGAAGTAATGGGCAAACAATCTTTCATGCTATGTTTTGTCTAGCCGGATTCAAATCTAAGAAAAATTGCTTATTATGTAGAACAATTTATATTGCCAATTTGTTCATGCTTTGCATCACACACACGTATAAGCAATCACAATAGCACAATTCAAGCATGGAAGACGCTAAAAAAATTTCTCATCAACAAAAAAAGGATTTGATATTAGAATGGTGAAATATGATCATATGAGACAATTGTGTAATTTAGAACAATTTGTGGTGCTACCCATTAGTAACTTATTTACATGCTTTCAGAAGTCGAGGATGACTTTTTTCTCATAAGAGGGAGAATAATAAGAACGCTAGTACTAATTACACATACACATTATATATGTCATACGACTCTTGTACTTATGGCTATTGTTCTACTAATCACGATGTGCAAAACAAATGGAAAACTAAAATGGATGATAAATACATCTACCATGCATATACGTTGTTCTCTTTGTTTAGTACACTTTCAGGCCATCCAAAGCCGAGGACGGCTTTTCTTGAAGAAGGGGAGGATGATGAGGAGACATCAGACACCTAGGACATGTACATCATCTCCGTCTCAAGCTGATGCATTAAAGTTGTATGCACTCTCTGGTGCATGTAGCCCATAGCCACAGAAGATCATCATGGTTGTGATGTAAGCACTTATGTCATCATAGCCACAGAAGATCGTATAACCACAGAAGATCATCGTGACTGTGATGTAAGCGCATATGTCATCACAACCACAGAAGATCTTGTAACCACAGAAGATCAATGTAACATCCCAAATCTTGGCTTGCGTTTCAAACGTATGAAAATGTGAAGAAATTAAAACTTTTCATGTATCTTGTTGTTGTTTGAATATTCTAAAAATTCTTGCAAAGGAATTGTAGGATTCAAAACCACAAGCTTCTTTTAACTTGAGTCTTGACCCCTTGGAAATTTTTTCTAGATAATCTTGTGATCATCCTCTGAAAATATTTTTCTTTGGTTCTAGGGCTTCTGTGTGACTCCTCTGAAATTTGTTTATAATTTTTAGAAATTATTTGATAATTTTAAGAGGCTAGTCAAACCAGTTTGACTCTTGGTCAAACCCTAGATCGATACCTTGAGAAATTTTGGAGAAAATGCTTTACATCAAAACCTCTGGAAATCTTATACAAGGTCAATCCTGGAGTTGGGCACCTCCTGTAAGAATTTCATAATTTTTGGAGCTGTGCAACTCTATCTAAAAAAATTCCTCAAAATTTCAGCTTCAATCTCAAACCCTAGTCAAGCTATTGTTGGGTCCGAGTCGGACTCAAGCTCATGGTTGAACCCAACCAACTAAACGCACTCAGGCCCATTCAAAAAGGCGCGTAGCGTTTCAACCGTTGGATTTCGTTTCAACCACGCAGATTTGCTTTAAATGTTCAAACCTTCGAACGTCTATTTAAATCTGTCCCGTTCTTTTCCGATCGGACCACCGGATTGCTTGGAGTGTTCAAGCGGTTCGAGCGTCTCTTCGATCTAAGCCATTCATTTCCGATTGAACCGTCCTTGAGTTCCGACCTTGAACCTTTTGACTCAACGCAACCTTTCGACCGAGCCACTTTGTTTGTGTCGCTGACTAGTGGGCCCCCGCCGGTTCCGTTCTTCTTCCTCGCTGGCTCGTGCACGAGTGCTAGAGCGCCGTAGCATGGGCAACGCAGTGCCTTGTCAACCTCAGTGCGTCTTCCTCAATGGCAACGCCCCCTAGTTTTGTTGACCATCAGTGGTTTTCGCCCTCAAAGTTGCCATCTCAACTGCTCCCATCTTCTCAAGTTTGTCCATGGCAGAGCGTGAACTGAGTTCACTGTGAAGTTTTGTTTTCACGTTGCCCTTTGCCCTCCAGCTATAAATAGCCCTTGAGCTCCTCATTTCTAGCACCACTTTGGTTTCCTCTAGCGTCTTCTCTGTTCTTTTGTGCTCTAAGCTAGAGAACCCCCCAAATCGCCATTGTCGGCTGACAAGCTCCTTCATCGTCGCCGGTGCTCCAGTGGTTCCTTTGCTCATCTCCTCGCATCACTTTGCACCCCTCATCATCTTAATCTTTTCCCCTATCTCAATTTTGGATTGCCTTCACAGGAATCATCAATTTTGGATTTTGTTCTTCTTCAGCCGAAGTTCACCCCTTTCTTCCCCAGTTCTGGTAAGAACCTTCTCTCTTCAATTACGTGCTCATGAACCATCTCTGAGCCTTATTGAAGCTATCCTTACCATTCTTTCCTCTTCGTTTTGCTCAGGCCAACCTCTTCGTGTCGTCTTCCTCAGCTCTGGTGTAGGTCTTCGTCTCCAAAGCACCTCCGACCATCTCTGAACCTCTTCTATGATCAGGTAGCTTCCTTGCAGTCCCTAGTTGCTTGGGCACCCGTTTCCTTGGAGAATGCGGAGCTTGTTGTCACTTTTGCATTTTGGCTGTGCTTAGCACCGCCGCTCCTCTTCGACTCGCCGCCATTCTGGGCCGGCCCAGCCATTGTGAGTACCCTCGTTGTGTGTGCAGTGCTATTACGAACCCATTCCTGCCCTTAGTTCATGCGATGCGTGGTCGAGTCACAGTGGTGAGCCGCTTTGCGCTTCGGATATTTTGTCAGACACGATCAAGACAATAGCAGCGCTGAAATTGATTTTGGATTGTCCATTTTAAGATCTGCGTCTCAGATCTCTCAGAACGTTCAGACCACTCGAACGTCTCCTTTCTCTGTGGACCGTCCACTTTAGATCAATGCTCCAGATCGCTTGGAACGTTTGGGCCGTCCGAACTCACCTTCGCTCTGAGCCGTCCATTGTTGGGTCTACAGTCCAGATCGCGTTGAACGTTCGGACCGTCTGAATGTCTCTTCCTTTTTGGTCCGTCCGATTTGATCTAATACCAGGATCGTTGGGCCTTCGTGCTGGCCAAACGTTCCCTTCGTTTGGGCCGTTCGATTCAATCTCTACGGCCGAGAGTTTTCCGCTTTAAGGGGTAATAAGAAAATCCAGTTTGTCTTTTATTTGTGAACTATAAATTGTGTTAAACTTCAAAATGGCTTAAGTAATTCATTTTAACTCCTTTTTGGATGATTCAAATTTTGTTATTTCCCATTTTAACTGAAGTTTAATCTAAAAATTGGTTGAACCTTGTTCTGTACCAGAAAATTTGCGTTAGTTGTATTACCTTGTTTTAGCATTTTTGTTGCTCACAATTTTTTTTTATTTAACTTGAAAAATGCATAAGTAATTCTCTGTAACTCCAATTTGAGTAAACTAAAATTTGTTAGATTCCACTGTTACTATGCTTTAGTGTAGAATAGGTTTTAAGTATGTCTTTGCCTCGGAAAATCTTATTTTACAAATTAATTGTGCACTACTTTCATAACTTGGAAAAATCATTAGAAATTCATTTTAACTCCAAATGAAGTGAACTCATTTTTTTATTCTTAGAATGTCATGCTCTTTCTACCATAAAATTTTCATGTTCACCAACCTTCTGGAAATTTATGCATGGACAGTAATTGAAAGTTAATTAGTTGAATTTTCTGCCCGATGAAAATTGTTTAGGCTATAAATTTTGCATGCTTCATCCAAATCAATTGATTCTTGTCGCTAAATTTATTTAAAATCATTCTCTACATGCTGTGTAAATTTCATGGGTTTTGGTTGAACATGATTTTGAGTCTTTCGGTGTTATTCGTTCTTATTGGATCTTCTCGTTCTTTCGATAGGTTATGACGATTTTATTGAGTACGAGAATGATCCTCTATAGCAAGACAGTGATCTCCAGCAAGACAAGCAGGTGTTTTGTTCATTTGATCGTATTGATCCCATTAATTTCACTTAGCTTGTAGTCTACGGGTTGTTGTTGCTTAGAACTGCTTAGAACGGTACAATTGGACAGTTATCGACCTAGTCGATAACCTTGATCACACAAATCATATTATGACTTTATGTCTAGCACCTTGTGCTATGTTACTTTGAGAAAACTAAAACTGAAAATAAAATATTTTGGACTTGGGCACATTGGTATAATGGTGTTGTTTTTGGGTGTGAATGGATGGTGCCCGAGTCAACAAGGACCGAATTACTTGCGCCATTGATCCAAGCACTTTTACGTGCTAACCACATGAGAGGGATATGGGATCTCTCTTGACTTAGTACTTTGGCGTGTGTTGGCTCCGAGTCGCAGGAGGATGTGTGTGTGTGTGTGTGTGTGTGTGTGTGTGTGTGTGTGTGTGTGTGTGTGTGTGTGTGTGTGTGTGTGTGTGTAAAAGAGGAATGTGTTTGTGTTGGGTGTGCGGGAGTGGAATCCTTTCTAGGTTCTCCACACCGAGGGGTATTGTAGTTGTCCAGTTGCTTTACCCTATGTGGGTAGTTGACTCCTGGCTTTACAATGACTCCGACGCAACGTATGGGTTTCTATCCTACGGGCGACTCGTAGTTAATACACAATATTGGAAAACATCTCGTAGGACTTAGCCGTGCCGGCACACCAAAGGAAGTTTGCTAAATAGCTTGGGAAAAAGGCGGTCTGACATGTGGGTAAAGTTGCACACCCTTGCAGGGTTCAATCTATTTGAATAGTCTCGTCCTAGGTTATGGACACGTTTGGTTATTTCCCGCAAGAATTAGACTATAACATTTTCTTTAAAACTTGAATTCGAGTGGTACGAATGGGGAATTCGTGCTATCCTGCGGTGGCTATTGGGTTAGTCAACTCTAGGTTGTTATTTATGTTATTATTGTTGTCTCGCTATTATTTCAGGAAATAAAAATAGATTTGTCAAATTGCCTTCAGTATTGCTAATGAAAATTGCTTTATATGTCCAATGAACCATATGACCATCTCCTTTGTTTCAACTTGTATGTAGCTATGTATAGGCTTGTTACTCGTAAGTCTTGCGAGTACATTTTTGTACTTAGTTGCGTTGCATAATTGTTACAGAAGAGGTTGACCCCCAAGAGGTTAGCTTTTGTGAGACGGACTACATGTTGGATGACTAGCTTGGTGGCCCGGTCGGTTGCCGTGTGGGTAAATGGCAAACCGGTTGACTTTTTTTATCGCCATCTTATGGCATTTTACTTCCGCTGTTCCTTCTGTTATTATTGTGTCTTTTGGCCGGTCGGGCCTTTTGTAATAACTCTATTATGTATGTTTTTTTGCTTTCGACTCAGTATTGTAATCTTGTATGGAAATGATGCATGATTTTGTAAGGGTGTATGTGTACTGCAATTTTGGGAAGTACATGTTCATCGAGGTCTAGGATATTTGATTGGTAATGCTAGAGTCATTTGTAAGGTCAAGTATTATGAGTTAAATACCCTGGGTTCCCACAAAGTTGGTTTCAGAGCCATACTGAATGTAGAAACCCCTAGCTTGGTCGTCTTTTAGGATGTTTTAAAAGGATTTAGTTTCAAAAATATCAAAGGGTTTACGAAAGTTTAAGTAAGTTCTCATATTTTACTCCTTACCTATCTTAACTTGGTCACCTTACCTTGGTCTTGTTGAGTTTGAAAAAGTTGTTTTCCTCTCTTCTTTTTCCAAAAGATAGTTGTTATCGTTTAAATTTGGTTTTAGGGAACCGATGAGAGTTGTAAATTTGAAGTGTGGCTGTCTTTTGGTGAAGTTTGGAAGCTTCTGGAGTTGGAAATTTCAACGTGGAGCTTGGATGTAAAATCTGGACAACAAGCCTTAGTTTAAAGTTAGGGTTGGAAATGAGAGGATAATTTAACTAAAACTCATGGGAATAAAAGGGTAAGATGTGATATTAGTTGACTGGTGTACAACACACCCTTAGAAGGTTTTTACCTTGCTCAGTAGGTGTGATATTACTTGAGTTGTGTTCTGAAATTTTCTTCCTAACCGATTGCTTGTTCTTTCAATATGAGTTAGTCGTACTGGGAAGTTGATCTGGTGTCTTGAGTTTTGGTGTTGATTCTTGTGCTTGTTTACAAGCCTTTGGAGTTCATTTCTTAGCTGTGTTGTTTGTTTTCTTTCGCCTCCAGTTTTAGGATTTTGTTGCTAACCCATTTTAGTGGAACAGGATGGCTAGACGAACTGAAAGCGGACAAGGTCTTCAAGCTAGTCATGATGAGGAGCTCCCGCCTCCTCCGACTATGGCTGAGGTTCTTGCTCAGATCGAGGGCAACCGAATGGATCAGACAAGGATCCTAGTGGACATCAGTCGGGGGGGAGGGGGGCTCTCGGAGTTCCTTCGCACCCAGCTTCCCACTTTCTCCTAGTCAGAGGACCCACTTGACGCAGATGATTGGTTGCGTCTGGTTGAGCGGAAGCTCAACATTGCTCAGTGCTAAGATCTTGAGAAGGCACTCTTTGCCTCCCATCAGCTGGAGGGTGCAACACTTTCTTGGTGGAAGAACTTCCTCGCCATGCCGCCCGCGGACCAAGTTGTCACTTGGGAGGAGTTTCGTACTGCCTTCCGTCGGGCTCATGTCCCCGCTGGTTTGATGAAGCTCGAGAAAAAGGAGTTTCTTGCGCTCAAGCAAGGGCGCAGATCTGTGACAGAGTTTTTGCACGAGTTCAACAACTTGGCTCGGTATGCTCTAGAGCATGTGTCCTCTGCTGAAGCCAAGTAGGAGAAGTTCTTGGATGGTTTGTCCGAGGAGCTACAGGACAAGCTATCGATCGTTGACTTCCCCAACTTTCAGACCTTGGTCGACAAGGCCATTGTCACCGAGCACAAGGGAAGAGCACTGGGAGAGTCCCGCAAGCGCAAGTGGGAAGCCCAGAAGTTAGCGAGGGCCAACTTCCTCGTCCTCGTTTTGGGGAAGCCCCGGTGCCCCGTCCTCAGGCTCCATCACCGAGGTCGTCGGTTTCTATACCTCGTCCTCCGCAGGCCGTGTTTCAACAACATGCACCTGCGGGTCAGCAAGGTGGCCTCCGCAATCCAGCTGCCGAGGTTACTTATTTCTTCTGCAACAACAAGAACCATTATACGAATAGTTCTCCTAAGAAGACTGGAGTGGCCCCTCGTCCTAATGGAGGACGCGGGCAAGGAAGTGGTCATCCTCCAGACCAGAAGGCTATCCAGAAGACCCAGAGCTTGGGAAGTGGCTGTGTCAACCACATCTCGACCGAGGAAGCATAGGAGGCACCCGACGTGTGTTGGGTACGCTTCTTGTCAACTCTCGTCCTGCTGCTATTTTGTTCGATTCTAGAGCTTCGCATTCCTTCATTTCAAAATCTTTTGCTGCTGTTGGTGATCTTCACTTTGCTCCTTTGCATGTTCCTTTGCTCATTCGCTCTCCGGGTTCGGAAATGAGAGCTGAACTAGAATGGCGGGATGTCTCCATTGAAATCGAAGGAGTGGAATTCTCGGCAAATCTTATCCTCCTTAATTCAACAAGTTTGCATGTGATTCTTGGCATGGATTGGTTGTCTCAATATTTGGGGCAAATCGATTGTGCCGGGAAGGTCGTCTACCTCACAAGTCCCTCAGGCGAGCAGGTTGGGTTTTCGCCGCAGCTGCAAGGACTACATCTCTGTGCACTTGAAGCGAAGCCGGCTCTGGAGATTTAGGAAGTCCCAGCAGTTGCTGCCCAGTACCGTCCGATTTTAAAGATGCCTTATCGGATGCCTCCTAATGAGTTGGAGGAGTTGAAGAAGCAACTAGGTGAGCTTCAAGAGAAGGGTTTCTTTAACATCCCAAGTATTGTCTTGTGTTTCAAATGTAAGAAAATATGTAGAAATTAAAAACTTTTCTTACATCTTGTATTTCATGTATGTTCTGCAGAATTCTTGTAAAAGAATTATGGAAATACAAATCACAAGTCTCTTTTGACCTAAATCTTGCCTTTCAAAAACTTTCATGTCTAATCTTATGATCATCCTCTAGAAATGTTTTTCCTAAGTTCTAGGGTTAATATGTGACCCTTTGAAAAATTTCACAATTTTTAGAAATTTTTGAATATTTTTGGGGTCACTCAAACCGATTCAAAGTGGTCAAACCCTAGCTCAACACCTTGCTGAATTTTGGAGGAAAATTCACTACATGAAAACCTCGACAATTTTATACAAGGTCAACCTTTTGTTAGCAAGCTCCTGTAAAAATTTCAGAATTTTTGGAGTTGATTTGCTACCTTAAACAATTTTTCAAAGATCAGCTCATTTCAAAATCCTAATTTCAAACCAAGGGCTGAGTCAGACTCGGGCTCGAGTCAGACCCGAGGCCAAGTCTTTTGACTCGGTCGAGCCAAGTCGACTAAGCCGTACTCATGTATTTCCCAAGTTTGGACTTGTGTTTCAAATGTAATAAAATGAGTAGAAATTTAACACTTTTTCTTACATCATGTATTTTCTGTATGTTCTAAACAATTCTGGTACATGAATTATGCAAATACAAAGTCACAAATCATTTTTCCACAACCTTGCCCTTCAAAACCTTCTTGTCAAACCTTGTGGTCATCCCTTGAAATATTTTTCCTAAGTTCTAGGGATGGTATGTGACTCCTCTGAAAAATTTCACAATTTTTAGAAATTGTTTGTATATTTTAAGATGCAGTCAAACCAGTTTGACCTTTGGTCAAACCCTACAACAAGCCTTGATTATTTTTCTGGAGAAAAATGTTGTGCAGAAAAACCTCTAAAAAATTTATGCAAGGTTTATCTGGGAGCTCGCAACCTCCAATTAAAATTTCATAATTTTTGAAGTTAGTTTGCTACCTTTAAAAACCCTCCAAAGTTTCAGCTGGTAATTAAACCCTAGGTCAAACCCTGGTTGGGTCTGAGTCGGGCTCGAACCCAAACCCCTCTCTTGGTTGCACCCAACCCCATCAGCGCCTGGTTCAGCCCTTTCAAACGCGCAGTCGATATCCGCCGTTGGATCTTCATTAGACCATCCTCAGCGCGTGTGTCCTTCGGATCCTCGATCCCGCCACCGCTTGCGAGCCGTTATATCCCCATCGGGTGGTCCACGTTGCCGTGAATTTTCGGACCCCCCAAACGCGCCATCAATTTCTAGCCGTTGGATCTAAATCCAACCGTTGCGGTGTGCACCCCTTCACACTCGGTCGTTTCTTTGAAACAGACTCGAACCTTGGTTGGACCTAACCAACTAAAATGCACCGGGCTCGATCTAAAGCGACACGCGTGTTTTAGCCCTTGGATCTTGATCCAAAGATCAAGATCGCCTATGCACCTTCGGACCCCCCGATTGGCCCAGTCAATCTGAGCCGTACATATCGCATCGAACCGCCTAAATTGATTCAAACGTTTTAAAACCCCGAACGTGAGATTCAATCGTGATCGTTCTTTTTGATCCAACCGTCAGTGGTTTGGGCTCGTACCTTTTGGGTTAGGCTCAACCCATTAGTTCACTTGGACCGAGCCAATTTACTCTCACTTACAGGTGGGGCCCCCTTTTTAAACATGGTCATCCCCTACCTCTCCCCCCACGCCATTGCCAGTACACGAATGTGGAGAGGCAATGCCTTGTCACGTCCATGGAAGCTTTAAACGACTACTTGCTGCAAGTATTTAATACGCCTCAGAGTCCTCCTCCAAAAGTCGTGGTCTTCACCTGCTCCCGTCACTCAATTCGTCCATGGCAGAGCCATGAACCGAGAGCATGGTGAACCATATTTTTCCCAACTTCTTACTCGTCCGGCTATAAAAAGCCTTTGAGCTCTTCCTTAGCTCTCTTTCAACACCACCTAGCTTCACCTAGCTCCCTCTTTGCTCTCTGGAGCTCAAAGCCTTATAACCCCCACTACCACCATTAATGGACCTTGAAGCTCCTTCGTGACATTAGGGTCCCAGTGGCTTTTCTTCCTTTTTTCTTGCTCCAGCCCAATTCTCTCATCTCCTGGAGTAAAACTCCTAACTTATTTTGGTTTGACATTCGGAGGAATTGTCAAATTTGGGGTTTGTTCAATTTCGGCCGAAATCGCCCCCTTTCTTCCTCAGCTCCAGTAAGTGGTTCTTTTGGCAATTATTTGCTCATGGACCCTCTGTGGGCCTTAATGCAGCTATTTGGACCACCAGTGGTGTTCATTTTTGCTCAGGCCTCTTTTTCCACTTCGTCTTCTTCATCTCTGGCAAGCTCCTCCGCTATATGAGAGCTTCTCCGGCCACCTCTGTTCCTCTCCAGCGATAAGGTAGCTCCTGTGTAGTCGCTAGAGGCTGGGCACTAGCTTCCTTGAACTAGTGCTTTGCTATTTTCCATTTTGGTCGTGCTTTGCCGCGCCGCCTCTTTCCAGCTAGCCACCGATGTGGTCCTCCTCCGTGGTCGCTACCTACACCAGTGTGTGCGTGTGGCTATTACGGACTCATTTTGGCCCTTGGTCCATGCCGACGTGGTCCACGTCGCCGGCGGTGAGCCATGGAGTACCCTCGGGTTTTTGTCGGACGGGAACGACACTGCGCCATTGTCATTTGGGGCAAAGATGTGTTTATTAAATGCTAAAGCATTGTTAATCATTGTAATCATGGCTTAGTAATTAATGGTGTCCTAACCGGGCGTTGTGTGTCCCTTACAAGTGGGCCTGCGCTGTTGAAAACCAGCCCCATGCTTTAAACCCTGGCGTGTGGCCCACATGTCAATAACGAGTGGGCCCGCATGTTAACCAGCTCCCGGGCATGTGCGCAACACTTCAATTGATGTGCGCCATCCATTTGGAGATCTACGGCTGGGATCTGTTGGGTCGTTCGGGTCACCCGAACCTCTCTTTGATCTCCGCCCTCCATCGCTTGATCAACGGCTGAGGTTCATTGGGCCGTTCGGGCCATGAACAATTCCCGCTAAATCTCAACCGTCCATTCTTGATCCAGGTGTATGTTGCTTTTTTTTGAAAATCTAGTCACTGTGCTGGCCGCGCGCATGGGCCGTTGGATTCCAGATCTACGGCCCATGTGCGTCCACGTCATTTTAATTTGGTAAAGCATGTTTTAATTCCCGATAAGCATTATTTGCTAACTAAAAATTCCATTAAACATCAAAAACACATATCTAATTCATATAAATTCATTTTCGGTTGTTTCCAGTTTTGATAATTCGGATTTTAACCAAACTTTAATTTAAAAATAGGTTTAAGCTCAAATTGACTCCAGAAAAATTTGTAAATGAATGTAATTCCTTTTCAGCTTTATTTAATACATTAAAAATTCTGGATAACTTTAAAATGCCTAACAAATTCATTTTAACTCCTTTTCTGTTGAAATAAATTTTGTTAATTCTGGTATTAGCTATACTTAAATCTAAAAATGGTTTTAATCTTGGAATAGTTCCAGAAAATTCTGAGAAAAGAATTAATTCTTGTTAAGGGTTATTTTGTGCATTAAAAATTCATTTAACTTGGAAAATTCATAACTAATCCTCTGTAACTTATTTTTGAGTGAAACCAACTTTGTTGGTTTCCTCTATTAATGAACTTTACTGTAAAATTGTTTTTGAACATGTTACTGCTTTCAAAAGAATTGCTTATGCATTTTAATTATGCTCATTTCACGACTTTGAAAAATTGTGGAAAGTGCATCCTAGCTCCAAATGAGATGAATCCAATTGGGTTGTTCATCTTATGAGGTTCTTGTTTTACCATAAAAATTTTAGAAGCATCACCTTGCTAGAAATTTTTGCCAAACAATTTAATTATAGTGAATAGTAACATATTGCAATTTCTAGGCTAAGCATATTTTTTTTGATCATATCTTTTGCATTAAGAATCCAAATCATTTGGTTCTTGTTGCTAAATTCCTTATAAATCATCATCTACCTTCTGTAAAAATTTCAGGGCTTTTCGCTGAAGTTGGTTTTTGCGTCTTTTCAGTGTTCTTCGTTCTTATCGGTTCTTTTCGTTCTTTCCGCAAGGTTCCGACAAGTCCATTGATCTTGAGAGTGTTCCTCTACAGCAAATTGATTAACTCCAGCAAGGCAAGAAGTTTGATCAGGTTAATCCTAATATTTTCAAGTCTAATATATTGTTTTCAACTTGTGTGTATGCATTGCTTATTTTGTTGTCAAATTTATTAGTAATCCTATAGTTGCATAATCTGTAGGTTAATAATGATCCTCTACTACCTGAGCCTAGGTTATTTGCTGTGGTTAGGGATCGCTAGATGAGCCCTTGTCACTTAGTAGTTTTCGAGTTTATTGCTTAGCCATGCTTAGCTACCGGTAGAAATGGACGGTTATCGACTTGTCGATAACCTTGATCACACAAACTTATTATGATCATTATGTTTCAGCTTTGTGCTATGTTTAATTTCAAAAACTAAAAACTAAAAATAAAATGGCTTGGACTTGGGCACAACAGTATGTTGGTGTGCTCTCGGGTGTGACTGGAATGGTGCCCGAGTCAATAAGGACCGAGTTACTTACGCCACCGTATTGAGCAATTTGCGTGCTAACCACACTAGAGGGTATGTGACCTCTCTTGACTAAGTACTTTGGGGGTGTTAATAATGAGTTGTGTGGTGGGTTGTATATTTAACTATATGCAACATGGACATGTTTGTGGGAGGAGCACCCGCCAAGGCGGTGTCTCCTACTCCACGTATGGGTCCCGTGATCCATATTTCGTCGGCAGATCACTAAGGGTTAACCCCCATACGTGCGGCTCTTGATTAGCATTTTTCGATGGAAAACGTCTCGTTAGACTTAGCCGTGCCCGCATACCAAAGGAAGTATGCTAACCGTGGCTGGTGGAAAGGCGGTCTGAAGTGTGGGTACATTAGTACACCCCTACAGGGTTTGATCTATTCGAATAGCCTCGTCCTAGGTTATGGACACGCTCGAATACGCCCCGTAAGAACTAGACTACAACCTTTTAAATTAAAACTCGATGGGTGGTACGAATCAGGGATTCGTGCTAGGTTGTTTTGTCTATTGGGTTAGTCACCTCTAGGTGGTTACTTGCTATTTATTGCTACTCGCTGTTATTTCAATGCTTAAAAACAGATTTTACCAATTGCCTTCAATCTATTACATTATTGCAAATAAAGATTGTTTTATGCTAAAAATGAGCCATACAGCCTCCACTCAAATAAGCTTGCATGTAGTATATGTATAGGTCGGTTAGTCCACACGTCAGTCTTGCGAGTACATGATTGTACTCATTTTCTTTGCTTAATGTTATTTGTTGCAGAGGAAGAAGGTGAGCCCCAAGGGCCTCACTTTTGTGAGATGTGCTGCGGGTTTGACGACTAGCTTGGCGGTCCGGTTGGTTGCCTTGGGGGTTAAAGGCACACTAATTGGCTTTTGTTTATCGCCATCTTATGGCCCTTTTGCTTCCGCTGTTTACTTTGTTATTTGTATGATATTTGGCTGGTCGGCCCCTCTTTTGTACTAACTTGATATTATGTGTGTCTTTTGAGTTATTGCTGTGCTTCAGTTCTATGTGAATGAATAGAATTGATGCATGATTTTGTAACAGAGTGTGTATACTGCATTTCTGGGAAGTATACATATCTCGAGGCTTGGTTTATTTGATTTGTAATGCTAGGACCAAGTGGATGGTTAAGCATTACAAGCCGAATAAACCGGGGTCCTCACAAAGTTGGTATCAGAGCCATTCCGACCATAGTAACCCAAGCTTGGTCGTCTCTAGGATATTTTGGAAAACTTAATTTCAAAGTATCAAATGATTTATGAAAGCTTAAGTAAAATCTCAGGTTTTACTCCTTACCTATCTTAGCTTTCTTATCTCATCTTGCTCTAGTTTGAGTTTTTTTTTAAAAAAAAATTGTTTTTCTCTCCTTCCCTCAAAAGATAGTTGGTATAATTTAAATTGGGTTTTGGGAACCAATGAGTTTGGTAAATTGAAGTGTTAGCTGCCCTTTACATGGTTTTAAAGCTTCTGAAGTTGAAGATTTCGGCTAGGAGGCTTGGATGCAAAATCTGGACAGCAAGGTTTCAATTTTCGGACAGCAAGCTCAAAGGTTCTAAATAGAGTAGATAATGAGAGGATAATTCAACTAAAACTTGTGGGAATAAAAGGGTAAGAAGTGATATTAGTTTGCTAAGTATCTAACACCCCTTATTAGTGATTTTACCCTGCTAGTTGGTCATGTTAGAATTTGAATTGCATGCTGAAATTTACCTTACTAAACCGATTACTCGTTCTTCCCATACGAGTTAGTCATACCAGGAAGTTGATCTTGTGGTTGAGACTTTGTGCTGATTTTATGTTTGTTTTTGATCTTTTTGAGTTTATCTCTTAGTGAGTTATTGCTTTATTTGCTTTCAGTTTTCGGGTTGGACCCTTATCCATCTTAGTATCTGGTTCCACCCCGATTTGCGGTTGAATTCCCTAGCTTTTCGCTCACCTATCTTGTTCTTGTATGCGATAGATGGGCAGTTAGTATTTGGTCAAGGAGACGCGTGCGGAGTACGTGGACGGGTATCCCTCACTGCTGCGAGATATGATGTGGCACGCCAACTTCACCTACCACCCAGAGTACGCCATCTACCATCGGGACCAGGGACCTGGAATGGAAGAATATCGATGTGTGGTCAACGTCATCGCAAGACAAGTGACCGGTAGTATTCCGTACAACTTCCGGGTTCACGCCACCTCCGAAGCGATGGCCATCCAGGAAGCTGCCAGCAAGGTTATGAGTCAACTTCGTCATGACTTGACGGAATTGTCTCAACCACCCTACGACCATTTTCCACAAAGAGGTTTTGAAGCGAACATAAACACGTTCACTGAGATCCAATTCGAGAAGACCTCAAGTGCACCGGTTGGCAAGATTGGTCCACATCATGGACCAAATTCATCGCGCAACTTGTTTGAGTTGTCGAAACTTCGGCGTCGTCTCGGGAGGCCCAGAGTACCTCAGGATCGGAGTCAGCATGAACCACGTTCCTCGCAATGTGCTTTATGGTGCCAATGAGACCTTCCCAGCCGTTGCGGCACCACCCGGGTTTCGACTTCCGGAAGTGACAGGGCCAGTGCCTGTCTATGGACCGCACCGCCAAGTCCGCATGACAGCAGGATTTCTTAGCAATCGGAGGTCCGATCCTCTGGAAGGTCATGTTTCTTTCTTGGGACCCCCAAGGCGTCTCTTCAACCCCTTGTCTCCACTGGACACCGGATCACCTAAAACTCATCTCCTGGACGAGTTCCCCGTGAACTTCAATAGGGATGACTACATCTAGGTATGTGGAAACTACCGTGGAGGTTGTATCCAGCTAATAGCTGTCCTTTGGAAAGTGTAATAGGATAGCCCCTGTTTAGTTATGTACGTTTGTGTAAGACTCTGTTTTGGGCAGTAGCCTCTCCTCAACTGAAAAGGATGTTATTATGCCCAGAACTATTCGGTGCTTTGTGAGATGTGTGCCGGCCTTTCATCTTTAGGCACCTCCTTTCGATAATTATGAAAATTAATTGGTAGCCACTTATGGGGATAGATTGAAAACTGTGTGTATGCCTTTGGGTATATAACTAGGATATTAAATTTCTAAAATTGGGAATTGATTAGTTAATAATCAGGTCGAGTAGTATATGACCTAGAAAAGTGGAATAAGAATTTAATCCTTGAGAGAAATGGTGGATCCACGGACAGTGGTATGGAACAAATTTGGGGATGACTGATCCCAGCGGTTAGCTTTAAATAAGCATCAGGGAATTAAATGATAGGTTATGCGTATAGTAATAATTGCCCCTGGGACAGTGTTATGGGATGAATTGGGAGTGAATAATTATGGTGGTTGGATTTGGTCGGTATTTGGGGAGTAATAATTCCTGTCTGAAAGGCAATGATCCGATGTTGTCAATTCGAGTTGAGACAATGGCTTTGGGTAATTTAACTGAGATAAAGGTAAGTAAGTCAGGCCGTTGGATCGTGAGCGAATTACGAGGCCACTTTGGAGGTAGAATCCTCTTAACAGCTTAAACTCAATGAAATGGGGTTGACTGTGGCTCAAGGAGTTAAATCATGCAAATCGAGACAACTAGATTGGCTGGTGGCGGATTAAAACCTACAGTAGAGATAAATAAATGAACCCAAAAAGGTTGTTTAAATATAGTGGGTCGATTTTACAGAGGTATAGAGGCACTACTTGATTATACGATTATCTTGCCCAAGTATACCCCCCTCGTATTATTGATTTGCTACTTGCTTTAGATAGCCAATAAAGCAGTTAGTGGTTAACTGTATATGCCGATTGAGGGACTATGAACACTAAGGCTCAGATCTTCTAATACTCGCAAGTTGGAAACTTTATAAGAGGTCCCCCGTAATAGAAACTTAGAGCATGATGTGATGGAACATGTAAACTATATGGTGAATTTGATCAAAGTGTTGGGACTTTTAGAAAGTATGATCAAAATAGAAATGAAGCAATATTTTTGATAGTTGGAAATGGCCCAAAGATAGATGAAAGTTAGTTGAGAGCTGGTTAGTGGGTGGTTGGATGGACAACAACAAATTGAAATCCTGACAAAGCAACAGAGCCATCTCACCCACCTTTAGTCCCACGTGAACAAAATCTCAGGATGAGATTTTTGTAAGGGGGGGAGATTTGTAACATCCCAAGTTTGGACTTGTGTTTCAAATGTAAGAAAATGAGGAGAAATTTAAAACTTTTTCTTACATCATGTATTTCCTGTATGCTCTAAACAATTCTGGTACAGGAACTATGGAAATACGAAGTCACAAATCATTTTTGCCAGAACCTTGACCTTCAAAAACCTTCTTGTCAAACCTTGTGGTCATCCCTTGGAAATATTTTTTCCTAAGTTCTAGGGATGGTATGTGACTCCTCTGAAAAATTTCATAATTTTTAGAAATTCTCCATAATATTTTAAGACGCAGTCAAACCCTAGAACAAGCCTTGATTTTTTTTATGGAGAAAAATGCTGTGCAGAAAAACCTCTGGAAAATTTATGCAAGGTTTATCTGGGAGCTCGCAACCTCTAGTTAAAATTTCATAATTTTTTAAGTTAGTTTGCTACCTTTAAAAACCCTCCAAAGTTTCAGCTGGTAATTAAACCCTAGGTCAAACCCTGGCTGGGTCTGAGTCGGGCTCGAACCCAAACCCCTCTCTTGGTTGCACCCAACCCCATCAGCGCCTGGCTCAGCCCTTTCAAACGTGCAGTCGATATCCGCCGTTGGATCTTCATCGGACCATCCTCAGCGCGTGTGCCCTTCGGATCCCCGATCCCGCCACCGCTTGCGAGCCGTTAGATCCCATCGGGCGGTCCACGTTGCCGTGAATTTTCAGACCCCCCCCAAATGCGCCATCGATTTCTAGCCGTTGGATCTAAATCCAACCGTTGCGGTGCGCACCCCTTCACACTCAGTCGTTTCTTTGAAACTGGCTCGAACCTTGGTTGGACCTTACCAACTAAAATGCACTGGGCTCGATCTAAAGCGACACGCGTGTTTTAGCCCTTGGATCTTGATCCAAAGATCAAGATCGCCTATGCACGTTCGGACCCCGATTGGCCCAGTCAATCTGAGCCGTACATGTCGCATCGGACCGCCTAAATTGATTCAAACGTTTTAAAACCCCGAACGTGAGATTCAATCGTGATCGTTCTTTTTTATCCAACCGTCAGTGGTTTGGGCTCGTACCTTTTGGGTTAGGCTCAACCCATTAGTTCACTTGGACCGAGCCACTTTACTCTCACTTACAGGTGGGGCCCCCTTTTTAAACATGGTCATCCCCTACCTCTCGCCCACGCCATTGCCAGTACACGAATGTGGAGAGGCAATGCCTTGTCACGTCCATGGAAGCTTTAAACGGCTACTTGCTGCAAGCATTTAATACGCCTCAGAGTCCTCCTCCAAAAGTCGTGGTCTTCACCTGCTCCCTTCACTCAATTCGTCCATGGCAGAGCCATGAACCGAGAGCATGGTGAACCATATTTTCCCAACTTCTTGCTCGTCCGGCTATAAAAAGCCTTTGAGCTCTTTCTTAGCTCTCTTTCAACACCACCTAGCTTCACCTAGCTCCCTCTTTGCTATCTGGAGCTCAAAGACTTATAACCCCCACTGCCACCATTAATGGACCTTGAAGCTCCTTGGTGGCATTAGGGTCCCAGTGGCTTTTCTTCCTTTTTTTTTCTTGCTCCAGCCCAATTCTCTCATCTGCTCGAGTAAAACCCCTAACTTATTTTGGTTTGACATTCACACGAATTGTCAAACTTGGGGTTTGTTCAATTTCGGCCGAAATCGCCCCCTTTCTTCCTCAGCTCCGGTAAGTGGTTCTTTTGGCAATTATTTGCTCATGGACCCTCTGTGGGCCTTAATGCAGCTATTTTGACCACCAGTGGTGTTCATTTTTGCTCAGGCCTCTTTTTCCACTTCGTCTTCTTCATCTCCGGCAAGCTCCTCCGCTATCAGAGCTTCTCCGGCCGCCTCTGTTCCTCTATAGTGATAAGGTAGCTCCTGTGTAGTCCCTAGAGGCTGGGCACTAGCTTCCTTGAACTGCGGCGGAGCTTTTTGCTATTTTCCATTTTGGCCGTGCTTTGCAGCGCCGCCTCTTTCCGGCTAGCCACCGATGTGGTCCTCCTCCGTGGTCGCCACCTACACGAGTGTGTCCTCCGTGGTCCTCCGTCTTCTCGTACCCTTGCCGCCCGCCACCGTGCAGCATAGCGCTGACTACCCTCGGTCCCGACGCCAACGCCGCCTCGTGCCAGCGTGGCTTAGCCACATGGACACCACCGTGTGCGCCACCTCAGCGTCGGATCCGACATGGCGCCACGTTAACCCAAACCCCCAAAGCCAAAACCCCGTAGACTTAGTTCACGTGGACCGTGTCTATGACACGTGGATCCCACATGTCAGAAATTATTTTATGTGAGAGTAAAGACCATTATCCACTCGGAGAATGTCCAATGAACAAGATTGCATGTTACTTATGTGAGAGTAAAGACCATTATCCAGCCCAGTGCCCTTTGAAGACAATACTGGCCTCTATATTACAGCAGTAACGTGAACATTTTCAAGCCGCTCTCATCCAAGCTGAGAAAGACAGGACCATGGTTACTTCTACCAAGATACACCAAGAATCAAAGAAACCAAATTCCAACAAGGTCAATCCCGAGGCACTCAGTTTAGAAGCTACCTGCTATCAACATGACTATTGTCACAAGAGGAAGATGGTGAATCAAGAACAAAATGTTGCAAGAAACTCCCAGACTCGTGTAATTCAATCTCAACCCAACCAAGCACCAACAACGACCCCACTCATGACTCCGAATCAACATTGTGTCCACCGATGCAGATGTTCCGCGACAACATTGGTGGCCAATCTCAACAGAACAAAACCTCCAGGGCAGGAGTGCAATGTTTTAGGTGCCAGGAGATAGGACATCTTGCCAATGAATGCCCACGAAGATATTTAGCGCTCACTTTAGACAACATTCCAGAAGCTACTCTAATCGCAACCATAACGCCAACAGTAGGTGGTAAAAACAACAGAAGATACATGTCACGATTGCATAAATACAGATGTTTAGGCTTGCCAATGCCCCAAGAATCAACTGTAAACCAGTCGGCCAGCTTGTTACTTCCTAACACATCCATTGGGGGGCCGTCACAGAAGAACTCGTCTCATACCATTGGAATCAAGTGTTTCAACTACCACCAGATGGGTCACTCCGCCAACAATTGCCCACTGAATAAGGCTTCAGCAACAGAACATCCGCAAAGATTCAGAATGAATGTGCACCATTCCCTCCATTTTGCTCCTCCTACCACATTCAGAACCATTGTACCGACACCTCGCCCAACTGTTTCAAGAATCAACAACAACCAACCACAAGGAAGTAACAATCCAGCTCCAAGAGTCACCTATTACAGATGCCACGAGACCAGTCATTATGCTCACAGTTGCCCAAGAAAGTGAGCCCCGACGCCAATTTCATTCAACTTAGAAGCTATGCTAGCTAGAGTCGCTACACCAGGAGCAGGCCAAGGAACAACTCGGACTTCCAGTCAAGCCACCAGGACTCCACTTTCTTTTATAAAAGGACAAGTGAATCAAGTCACCGTAGAGACAGCCCAACCAACTCAGAACTTCATTCCAGGTAAGATCGAGCCAGCTCAGTTTTCGTTTCGGTTTTGTCTCACTCAAAAGGGAACTAAGTTTGGTCTAGTGAGTAAAGTCCGAGTTCCCAAACCTAATCTCTAGTCAGCCCGAATCTCGGGGTCGAGATTCCCTTTAAGGGGTGTAGGTTTGTAACATCCCAATTTTCAGGCCTTTTTGAAAATTTCAAAATAAAAAGAACCAAGTTGATTTTATTGAAATGTTAAAGCTTAATTTGAAATTTCATAAATTAAAACAATTTAATGTGAGTAAATCCAACTTCAACTAAATAAAAGTTGTTTAATCTATTTTCTGGTTTATCCCGAAGTCTTTTTGAAGATTTAAAAAGTTATAACTAACCATTTGGTTCAATTTAGTTGCTAAAAGCTTAACTTGAAATTTAGAAAATAAAAAAAACATTTCATTTGAATTAATCAGACTTAAATTAAATTAAAAAGTTGATTTATTTGAGTTTTTCGGAATTTATTTGGATTTTAAGTCTTTTCTTGCTTTTTCTGGATTTTAGAAATGGTTTTCCTTTGTCCCAAAATTAAAATCTATTTTGTTAGCAAAATTAAAAGGTAAAGTATAGTTAAAAGTATTTTTATTAAGTTCTAAATAATTCAAGAGACTTCTGTGATTTTTTTTAGAATTTTTAGACTCTATTAGCTATTTTCCAAACCTTTTTGCTTTTTTAGCATTTCTTTATTCGGAAATGCATTTTAATTCCTCCCTTGGCTTTTGGACCGAATTCCCTCGGCCCACTCCCCTTTTCTCCGTGCAAATACATTGTATTTTGCCTGCTGCGTCGCATGACCACTCGTCGTCCGATCGCCCCGATCATTGTGGACCGTTCGATTGCATTTGGACGGCTCGATCGCGTCGCACGTTCAGTCGGTCCGAACATTCAACTCTTTGTGCACCGTTCGATTGAAATCGAATGGCTCACCTTCGCAGCTGCTCCGCACGCGACTCTCTCTCTCTCTCTCGCTGACGTATGGGCTCCACCTGTTAGTGCCTCCACCCTCTGGGTCATCCCCTACCTCCCGACCCGCTGCTGCACCTGTCCCATCTCCGTCACCTCGCCGCGCGCATTAAGTGCGTCGTGCTCCGCCGAACCCTTTGCCGCCCGTTGAGCTGCCTCCCGCGTCTTGTCGCCACCCCGCGCCTGCCCCTGTCCCTTGCCGGACCCCACCCCTGTAGGGCACCGTAGCCCAACCCTCTCCCTCCAGCCTCCCTGTGCCTATTTAAAGCGAGCACCAGCTCCGCCTCGCCCTCCTCTTTCTTTTCCCTCTTCTCCCCCACTCTCTCTCACTCTCCTCCGGCCGCAATTGAAGCTCTTCGCCGACGATCACCGAAGAACGCCGCCGCCATTTACATCGCCTCCGAGCCTCCTCCAGCGCCGTTGACCCCGCATCCGGCATCGCAACACTGAGGGATACCCCGTGCGCACCTCCTCATTGCCGGAGCCCCACGGGAGTGCCTCCTCCACCTTCAACCACTGCCGCCACCGCTTCTTCCTCACCGCCGACGATCTTCCCGTGCCGCCGCGTCCTCGAGACTGTGAGCACCAGCTTCGCTGTGTCGCCCTCTTCCTCTGGGTGCCCTCACCGATCACCAGAGCACCGCCAATCGCCGATGACCATCGGTTCGTGAGCACCGCCGCTTCAGTGCCGGCATGGCAGCCCCACGTGGCGCCAGCTCATGGGCCACGTCAGCCCTTCGCTAATGTGGCTGCCCCATCAGCACCGACGTGGCTTTTGTCGGATTTTCCTTCAGAAAATAATTGCCTAATTGATGTATGCCCCTGTGAAAATTGCTATCGATATGTACCATTGAACGACATAAATCCTTTTACACCATAGGATGGGCTATTTTAGTTGAACATTGATAAACTACCAACATGGGTATCGTATTATGCTTAGTCATGCTATAGTTGTACGTTGGGATTTATGATCACATACTCAAATAATGATTGAATATGACTTAATGAATTATGGAATTGTCGCACAGCCACAGCTATTAAAAGATGTTGTGCCAAGGCTAGGGTGGCCTTTGGTAGGTTGAACCAAAATAATTTATACTCAGGTGAGTGATCGTGCAGTAAAGGGGATGATTTTGGGATGTGGTTGCCTCGCCTGAGTAGCCCCTAAGGACTTAACCTTGTAAGCCATTGATCTAGGCCATACCGTGTAACCACAAGTCTATTATGTGGGTAGATCTGGCCAACTAATTAGCAATATTTTGATTTGGTTCTATTTTGGGTTGATAAGCGGTGCAAGAGGGGCCCGAATAGCTAATCCTCGATGAGCGTAACCGAGTCAAAGTAGAACTTTGTAAAGGCTTTATCACGTGCTCTAGACTGCTTACCTAAGGAAGTGATCGGTGGCATAGATATATGCTAGACAAACTAGAGAAGTCGTATCTTGTGGGCCAAGTTGTACAACCTCTGCAGAGTGTAAAACTATTCGAATAACCATGTCCCCAATTACAGACAATGCCTAGTGATTTCACACGAGAGGTAAATTTTCATCAAAAATGGTGGGAATGATGGTCTGGGTAGAATGGTTGGGAAGTTCCCTTATTGTTTTCAAAAGGAACTTATTTACTTACGTATTAATCTTTTAAATTATGCTTTCAATCTACTTCTTGTATTTCTCAGAAATGCTGCTTTCTACAAAATAACCATAAAGTTGTCCTTGTCAAGCCTTGCATGAATATTATGTGCATACATTTCCCTACGACTTCCTAAGTAAATTCAAAGTACTCACAGCTTCATGCCCTCTGGTTGATCACCATCCAAGAAGACCCAGGAAGCTCGGAGTTCTATGAAGAGGAGTACTTCGAGAATTATGCGAACTAGGTTACGTCCTCCACTCGATTGCCTGTGGGCATGTCGGCGAGCCACCACGAGATATTTTGGGTTCCGCTGCAAGTTATCTTTTGTCGTTAAGCCCTGCATGGCAACTTTATAAGACTCGACCATAAGGTCCTTTTACTACTAAGTAATATTAATTTGTCTACTTCATCGTTATTTGGATGTATGGTTATGATCACATCTATGTTGTAACTGTGCGAGCTAGCTACTGATCTGGGACTAGTTCAGAATGCACAGAGGGTCCCGGGGTGGCACATCCGGGGTCCCAACATGCAGCGTGTGGACGAAGGGGCCTAACACGCGAGCTCGACGTGTCAATGAGAGGGAAGCGGTGCGCTGTGCTGGGCTAAAGCGGCACATAAAGGAATGGGCCACGCTAGGTTTCGGCCCAATAGGGGCAACGGGAAAAAGAATTTGGTTTGAAATTTTTGAACATGATGAGGGTTTGGCGAATTTTTAAACATAGGAAATGAGCTCCAAAAAAGATAAACATTTTTGGAGGCTCATGACGATGTATAGTTTATTCTGTAATTTTACATAATTTTATTTGTTCTGAATTTGTCTCAAAAATATTTTCTAGCTACTGTTTGTATGCAAATGCAATAATTGATTTGAGTAAAAATTTCAAAAATATGCTCAGAATTTATTCCCACGTGTATCCTTAGTATAAATATTCCAAGTTGGATTTTTGGGATGTTACAATATTATTATATTAAACCCTATAATGGTATACCGGTATAGACCAAGATCAAATGTAGTATTCCAAGAGAAAAATAGGTATGGACTCCGGAATGGTATCGATAGTTACCACAAACTATGAGACATATAGTATATTCACTCCATATATGGAGAGAGGTCTCATATTGGAACATAGCCAACATATAACGAAGTCACACTTCCAGGAAAGCAACCGGTCATGATCAACCCAGAAGAGCCAAAAGTAGGTGCTCGACATGAAAAAATAGTCAAATTTAGACTAATCCGTACCAATGATCTGCAAGCACATTTTATCTGTTCCAGCTGAATTATACTGGAATGAAACTGGGTCGAAAAGTTGCCGGATTTTATAAATCGTCGCCTGTTAGGGCTTTCAATAATACACTAAATCAATTAGTAATTAAGTCGTACTGCAAAACAGTAAGGATATACATATATAATAAGCCAAACAAAAACTAAAAAAAATCTCTCTCGTCTTCACACATATTTCAGTCTTATTGGATTCAAAAAGTACATAAAAACCTAGCTATTTAAGAGCTTATTTGGAAAGGCAGAATTTTGCAGTAAGCAGTACATGCTACAGATACTTAATACCAAAACTCACTGCAAAATTCCAAACATGACCTAAATAGAGACGGATTAATCCACTTGATCCCAATTACAACCGAGGTTAGTAGAGTTCTGCCAGCTGAAGTGATTATCAGTCGACGTGATTGGGCTCCAATACGTACACATAGGATCATTAGCCGCAACAGCTTCTGCAGAATGTAAGGTGCTGATGCTGCTAACCATTGCAGCATTGGAAGTAGCCGTTCCTATGTGGTCAAGATATTTGGCATTTTGAGACCCTGAGCTGATCATGCTTTCCTGGCTCTCACTCGGCTCCCAGACTGAATTCTCCATCATTGCCTCTGCTTGATCAATGTAATCTTCAAGGCCAAGAAAAAAATGACAAATTTATGTAAAAAGGAAAAAAATGACATACTCCATTGTTTTATGAGGAAATAAATTAAGACGATATTTCATTACTTGCTGGTATCCCTGAAGAAGTAGGCTGTTCTTGATGATATGGTATTAAGCTTTTATTGGCAGCAAGTGCCATCTCATTTACCACTTCCTCTAGTTGATCCCACTGCTCGTATGCCTGGATGGCCAATTGCTTCACTTGAACCTGAGATGGAGAACAAGACATAAGGAAATCTAGCTTAAGAAACATAAAGGAATTAACACCATTACAAATTTACAATAACCATAAAGTCCGGCGATCTCCATTCGGCAAAGCGCGTGTGCGATCGCCCGGGAGCGGCCTCGGAACCCTCGTCCTGAAGGCTTGCACGAGCAAGGCGAATAAGGTTTTGGGAGCGTTAGCGCGGCGCTCATTGCTTCCTCTCCATTCGACTCTACCTTTCGCCTACAACCGTCGACTACTACGCGGCGTCCGCGCGCGACTACTTACCACTACGCCATGCGACAAGCGGCGATCTCACAAAGACTCGGTGCGCTTCTTCTACTCTCTGCTCCTTCCACTGGATCGGGTATGTCTATTTCATATGTACTTCTTGGTTAGTAATATTACTAGTTGTTACCTTGAACAACGTGATAGATATGCTAGTTTCGTTGATGCGGATATTAGTATGTCTATAGTGTTCTTGCTTACTTGCTTTATGAAAGTGGCTAGAATATTCATCATGTTTTATCTACTATATTTGGATTAAAGTAATTCGAAAAATGCCATTATTCTCAACAATCCAAAAACCTTATTGTAATAGGCATTTTTCAACAAGCGGCTTTCTTCTTTGCGCTTAAGCCCTCTCAATTCGATGGTGCAATTATAAGAGGTGGCGCACAAGATGGTGCTTTGGCTACTTGCCATGACGTTTTCATGTGGCAAAGGCAAGCTGAAGGAACACTTACTCTGAGCAGAGCAAGCGTTGAGGTTGCGATAACCTTTTAAAGGTGCCGTGATCGCGTTCTTGGTGAGAGTTAGTTGATGCATACATGGTGATTACAAATGGGAAAGATATGTGGGATGCACTCGAGGCCAAGTTTGGGGTTTGGATGCGAGCGGTGAAGCTGTATCTCATGGAGCAATACCATGACTATAGAATGGTTGATGGCCGTTACGTAGTTGGCGAGCTCATGAGATACAATCCATGGCCAAGAACTTGAGCATTTCGGTGTGTGTTCTGGGACAAGTTTGTCGCGGAGGCATTATTGCCAAGCTTCCTCCTTCGTGGAGGAATTTTGCTACTTCTCGAAACACAAGAGACAAGAGTTTTTACGTTGAAAATCTCATTGGGTCTCTTGATGTTGAAGAAAAGGCAAGGGCAAAAGATACACACTAGAGGAAATGAGGACATTCTAGTGCCAATGTGGTGCGAAAAAGAATGGCCAAGCTCAAAAGTTCAAAGGCAAAAACAAACTGCACAAACAACAAGCTTTAAAAGAAGAAGAAGAACACAAAGGATGGTCTTTGCTTTGTGTGTGGCGAATCGGTCATTGGGCCAAGGATTGCGATCAACGCAAAGGTGTGAAGAATCGGCAGGCGAATTCCAAGTCGCCAATATTGTTGTTGGTACTCTTGAGGCGGGAACTTGGGGTATGGTAATTTACCTCTTGTTTTTCCGTATGTCAATCTACCGATTGGTGGATGAACACGGTGCTAATATACATGTGTGTGCTGATATTTCATTGTTTTCTTCTTACCGGGTCACTCGGGATTCAGCCGTTCTAATGGGAGCGGGTCACATGCCACTTGTTCATGGTGTTGGCAGTCGATCTGAAGTTTACCGGGAAAGATTGTGCAAGGAAGAACGTGCATCATGTGCCATCCATCAATAAGAATCTCGTGAGCGGATCTCTTACGTGTAGAGATGGCTTTAGGCGTATTTGAGTCCAATAAATTTGTAATGTCCAAATGTGGACAATTTGTTGGTAAAGGCTATGTGTGCGGAGGCTTGTTCGCCTATCTCTTCAGATTTGTGTAATAATGTTGTGAATCATATTTTCGAGTGGTAATGAGACTACTATTTGGCATTCACGACTTTGTCACATAAATTTTGGTTGCATGGCGAGTTAGCCAGTTTAGAGTTAATCCGAAATTCACCCTTGCCAAAGGTTCTAAATGTCAAGTTTGTGTGCAATCAAAGCGACCTCGTAAGCCTCACAAGGCGCGGAGGTAAGAACTTGGCACCATTAGAACTCATACATTCAGATCTGTGAGATGAATGGTGTGTTGACAAAGGTGGTAAGAGATATTTCATTACTTTGATTGATGATTCCACTAGGTTACGCTATGTGTATCTTTTAAAAACTAAAGATGAAGCTTTTCACTACTTTAAAATCTATAAAGCGAAGTGAGAACCAACGAAAAGAAAATCAAAAGGGTTAGGTCGATCGTGGCGAGTACTTTTCTAATGAGTTCAATTTATTACGTGAGGAACATGGTATAATCCATGAGAGGGCGCCTCCTATTCACAGTCAAATGGGATTGCGAAAGAAAGAACCGTACTCTAATGATTTGGTTAACGCCATGTTAGCACATCGGTCTTTCCAAGGCATGGTGGGGAGGCTATATTGACTTCATGTCATGTCTAAATAGGGTTCCCACAAAGAATAAAGAGATAACTCCATTTGAACAATGGGAGAAGAAAAGACTATCACTTTCATACTTGCGCACTTGGGTTGTTTGGCGAAAGTCAGCGTGCCAATCTCCAAAAGCGTAAGCTTGGACCAAAACCGTGGATTGCGTCTTTTAGGCTATGCTCACCATAGCGTTGGATATAGATTTTTAGTGGTGAAATCTGAATTACGCGTGCATGTCGGTACAATTATGGAGTCGAGATGCTACTTTCTTTGAGGATATTTTTCGATGAAAGATATGCCTAGTTTATCGAGTCGGGAGCACGATACAACTCCACGAACTGCCATTCCAATGGAATATTTTGAGCAAACCCTGATCAAATTCCGAGGAGGAAGACAATGAAACTCGAGGAAGAGTAAAGACAAGGACTGCAAAGTCTTTTGGTTCGATTTCATTGTGTACCTTGTGGATGATACTCCAAGTACCATTTAAGCATATGCTTCTCGGATGCGAATCTTGGAAGGAAGCAGTCAGTGAAATGGATTCCATTATCTCTAATGGAACTTGGGAGATCAACGGCGTCCTTATGGTTGTAAACACTAGGATGTAAGTGGGTGTTCAAGAAGCTTAGGCACGATGGTACTATCGAGAAGTATAAGGCACGGCTTGTGGCCAGGGTTATACCCAAAGGAAGGCGAAGATTTCTTTGATACTTATTCACGTGGCTAGATTGACCACTATTCGAGTACTACTATCTCTGGCGCCTCACAGGTCTTCTCATTCATCGAGATGGATGTTAAGCGGCTTTTCTAAATGGAGAGTTGGACGAGGAAATTTACATGGACACGGATGGATTTGTAGTAAATGGTCAAGAAGGAAAGGTGTGCAAGTTGTTGAAATCTTTGTATGGTCTTAAACAAGCACCTAGCGTGGCATGAAAAATTAAGAACCTTAACATCTGCAGGCTTTATTGTAAATGAAGTGGATGTGTGTGTGTCTCGCCATGGTGGGGCGAGGAGTCATTCTATTGCGTATGTTGATGACATCGATCTTTGGGACCAACCTTAATGTGATTAAGGAGGTCAAGGATTTCTTGTCTCGAAATTTTGAGATGAAAGATTTGGGAGTAGCTGATGTTATCTTGAACATCAAGTGTTGAGAGGTGATGATGGTGGGATTACATTGTTGCAATCTCATTATGTGGAAAAGGTTACGAGTCGTTTTGGTTATAGCGATGCAAACCTTCTCCAACACCTTATGATCCTAGCGTGTTGCTTAGGAAGAATCGGAGAATAGCCGAGAGACCAATTGAGATATTCTCGGATAATTGGTTCACTTATGTATTTAGCTAGCGGTACGGGCGACATCTCGTTTCTTTGTGAGCAAACTAAGCCGGTTTGTTTCTAATCAGGGAGATGATCATTGGCATGCTCTTGAGAGGTAATGCGCTATCTAAAGGGTAATATGAGTTATGACATTCACTATCTGGGTACCCTAGGGTACTAGAGGGTTATAGTGATTCAAAGCTGGATATCGATCTTTGATGAGATTAAGGCCACAAGTGGATATGTCTTCACACTTGGAGGTGGCGTGTTTCATGGAAGTCTTGCAAGCAGACCATCTTACGAGGTCAACAATGGAGCAGAACTCACGGCATTAGATCCGCCCTTGTTGAAGCCGAATGGCCGTGAGCTCTTGATGGACTGCTGGTGGTTGATAAGCCGTGCAGCTATTCGATGATTGTGACAATCGATGTGATCGTCAGGTGAGCGATTCTAAGGATAATATGAAATCATCAAGACATGTGAAGAAAGTAAGTCATCGGAAAATGAGAAACTCCGGAGTAATAGCTTTGGATTATATCCAACGACTAAGAATCTGCGATCCCTTCACAAAGGGTTTATCACGAATGTGATAGACAATGCATCAAGGAGATGGGTTTGAGACCCACGTGAGTTATACCATAGTGGTAACCCATCCTATATGATCGGAGATCAGTGAAGTAGGATTAGCGAAACAAGCTTTTGTTAGCGGGAGGAAGTACCTTTATAGACCCACTCCATTGGAGATGCAATTCTCTCCTAAATCGTATGGTAGGTTGATTTTATCTTAATGTGTTCGTGGCTTATTTAAGCAAAGATCTGTCCTCTGAGAGATCTTGAAAGAACACACCTATATGAGCCCGACGCTAGTCACGATCTATGAGATAGGGTAATCTCTAGGAAGCTCATGAATAGGCAGGTATGACTTATATGCTCCAACCGCGGGGATGCTGGCGACCTAGTATCGATTAAGGACTTAAGTGAAACTTATTCACACAAAGCGCCAATTCAAGGCTTAGTCCATTGTGCGTTGTGGATAAGTGTAGCTTGTTTCTAGATGGATGTTCAACCTAACCGGTCTCCATCGAAACACCGATATATTAAAACAATACTGTGGATCAAGGAATTTGACATGTGCCCTTGGGATCGGTGGGGATTGTTGGATTTAATATGGGCTAGGCCCAAACTTTAATTCTAATTAAATCTGAAAATCCCAAAGGCCCATGTGCATGTGCTAAACCTTTTAGTCCCACATGGAGAGTTAAAGGGAGTTACACCAATTTATAAGGTGGAACATGGGAGTCCTCTTGTGGAATTGGAGAGCCAATACACGCGCGCTGCGCTCGCTCGCCGCCTGCGCCGAAGCCGTGCCGTGCGTGCCGTGCGGCGTGATGCGGTGTGCGCGCAGCAAGCGCAGCGTGTGCGGCGGCGTTTTTCTTTATCTATTCGAAAATCGAACGCACCGACTCGCAATAAACGGTTGGCAATAATTGCGTCGTTTCGTCTCTTCATTTTTGCAAATTGAAAGAAAAGGCACCGATTCAAATAATGGTCGGCAAGAACGTTGCCGTTACTAGTGAGTAATGGCGACCGTTTCGCCTCTTGACTAGGCAAGAACGCCGTTACTAGTGAATAATGGTGACCGCTTCGGCCTCTTGACTAGGCAAGAATGCTCTGTTACTAGTGAGTGATGGTGGTGTTTCGTCCGATTGTTATATATAGTCATTATCCGGAACAGTCATGTTCTCTAATTCTTCCACGAAAGACACCACGCTTCTTTGTTGTCGTCTCCGCGATCTCCATCCCGGCAAGACGCGTGTCGATCGCACCGGGAGAGCAGCCTCGAACCCTCGACCAATGTGGTGATGGTTACCATTTGTTGCGGATGCAGTTCTTGCAAAGGGCATGTCCGGTCACCAATTCTGGCAGCTAAGATCTTTCCTACTGGGCTGAATGTAAGATCACACCAATCAGACTTGAAAAGGTAGCATTTCCTCCCACATCACACGTTTTTGCATGATTTATTGTTGCACTCCATTGACGATCTGGCATGCCAACGAGCTGAACAAATCCGCAACAAATCAAAAACAGTACAATGAATGCATAAGTTATGATGTGCAAAGATTGTACACAAATTAAAATATGATGCTTACATTTTTTAGCTTATCAGGATCAATGGTGTTAAGCTTCAAGAAATCCTGTACATTCTTGATCCCCTCGGACTCCAATCTCTTGTCAATCCGTCCATCTTTGCCGATGTTCCTGAGCCTCCATACACTGTCAGTGAGTAACGGAGGGAAGTGCTTCTTGTACACTGGTAAAGGAAATGTAAGATTAATTTGTCCTCTTGCAGTTTTCTACATACTATATATGTTGTGCTATGCTAAAAAAAAGAATACTAACTCAAATATGACGAGGAACATATACTATATATGTTTTGCTATACTACATAGCCATGCACTACTCATACTTAGGGTTTTGGACACCGGAAACTTTTTTAATACCCGCCGGGGGTTGGGGGTTTGAAAATCGGAAAATTTTGACCGAAATTTTTAAATTAAAATTTGAATTTTTCAGATTTTAAATTTGAAAAAAAAAACAATTTCGAGCAAAATTCAAGAAAATTCTATTTTTTTGGACAAAATTTATCTAAACCGGTTTTTTGGACCGGTTTGTATTCCTACCGCCCCCACCCCCTTCCCCCGGTATGGCCGAAATTTCCGATTTTCGGCCGATATTCTGAACACCGCTCATACTGACATGACAATGGTACTGTCAAAGATTATACTAGCTAATGCACACATAGGAGCATCAAATTAACTTACATTCGCCTCGATGATCCTTCACCGTAAAGCTATCGCTCACTGCCTCCCGGATCCTGGGTCCATAATAGCTTGTTGGCATGATGCGCACACCAATCCGAAACTTCCGACTCCTTATCCAGCTTGAATTGTCGGTGAATGACACATCATCAATCACCGCAACTCCATGATTGCTCATTGCCACATTGAGTGTACCCACAAGCAATGGTCTCTTCCCTTCTCTAGGCTTCACGATAGCCGTATTGAACTGATCATCCGACCACCCCTCACCATCTTCACATCTGAAATCACCATCAAGGACCAGTACTTCTAATCTTATTGAAGAGCCTAGATGTGTGTTTGTTTGAGTGATCAGATAGTTTGTTGTTGTATCCACAAGCTTGATTTCAATTGCTTTATTAGCAATGTCAACAAGCTTGTTGTTTGTGAAGATTGGTTGCATAAGCCGCTTGGCAAAGACAAGCTTCAGGGGAGGCGAGGTCTCCACCTCTTGGATTCGTAAAGGAAGAGATCTGAAAAATGGTTGATTTTGTCACATTAATATCGCATGCATGTCTTACTCAGGACTTGTGATACAATACATATTCGAATTTGCAGAAGATTTGAAATGTATTTATTCTTAGTAATCCTATTAATTGTGATTTGGGTTTAATTAATTTACATATGCATCTTATTCAAACCTTTGCAGTTCTTTCAGGTATATATTATAAAGAAAGAAATAATTTTTTACCATACCTGTTTGGTAATTGACCATGTTGAGAAAAGAAATTCTGAATTTCTTCACGCACCTAAAAATTAACATCAAATAGAATGTTTAGGACTAAATATTGCATTTCAAAGCTCGAGAACATGATTCGCACAAAAGAGATGAAAAGAGAACAATAAGTCTCTCTCAATCTCTCTCTCTCTCTCTCTCTCTCTCTCTCTATATATATATATATATATATATATATATATATATAAATGGTATGGTACTCTCTCTCTATACAGTAGTTTCTTGTTTAGATAGTAGTTAACGATTAAGGTTATTAGTCAGATATTCAAATTATTTTATATAAACATTGTGAATAATTTAATTTAATATTTCATGGTAAATGCAAGTCTTCAGAAAAAAAATGACTAAACAATTAAGACCTAATTAAACTTACCACAGTACGAATAACCGGTTCTAGGTTGAGGACAATTTGCTGAATGGTTTCCGCTGCCACTGCTCTTCGCACGACGCTGCAAAAGGAGTTCAGAATTATTAAACGAGAAATTATAATACAAGCTTGAATGGGTTATTTGGTTTTGGGTTCCAGTTAATTAGTTGCAATTTTCAGAAGTTTCCTTTTCAAGAGACAATATATAAAGACATCAATGAAGATTAATTGATCTGTCTTGACCCAAACGGAAACATATCAATGTTCATACACCTTCTTCAATTGTGAAACATAGAATAAAAGGAGAACAAGCAGCGCTCAAGACAACAAGAAACCAAAGTAATTAACTGCAAGGAAGAAATCAATCAAAGCATGAAATTGACTAATAATTAAACTGCAGAACTAACGATCTGAAAGAGAGCGCCGGCCGGATCCGCCTCGGACCATGCCGTTGCTGATGATCATCGGCTCCACTCCCCTGTTCGTCGTCCTCGCCCCGTGGCCTTCGCACCGACATCTTTAACGCTTCAACAATCAAAACAGACAAGAATTCAGGAAGAATGATTGATGCTGCCTGCAGGTTGGGTTGATGTTGTTGCTGAAGATGCAAGAGGAGGGGAGATTGTGGTGAGGGTAAGTACCTGCAGGAACAAATTAACTAAGGCATTGGTTCTCGAAAGCAGCCCTGTCCGAAGCAATATATATAGGGGCATTCTTGCGGTCTCCCTAGCCAGTAAGTAATTGCTGCAAGTTTTCTTGTCGACACAAGAATTGCCGTGCCACATCAGGAGAATGTTCCTGGCAAGCTCCAGGAAGGCGGCTGGAAGCTTGCGTTGCATTGCATGGCTTGGGGCCGCAATTGCAACAGTACCGGCTTTGCAGGGGAACAGTGACTTTTGTCAAAAAGTTTCCGAGTGGACGTGCACGTGTGAGCATATCGGACTTTGATGCCGGGATCCATGAAAGATACAGCTTCAGGTAGATCGATCGAGTTGTGCGCCCGCCGGTCTTAGGTTGGTGCAGGCGCAGCTTCGTAGTCATGACGGGGCAAGTTTCGAGTCAGTCAATCGTGTTCAGGCATGCAGGACTAGACCACGACCACGACTCGATCGATCAGCGGTACGTTCGAGGGGTCCTGCTTGGATATTTATTGACGCGGCCGAAATTAATTTTGCTGGTGCCAAAAAATACTTTTGTTGGAATACATACGACAATATATACGTACGTACGTACCCGTATGTCCTCTTTTTATATCTAAATATAGGTTGTTATGCATCAGTATGCAACAGTACTACCTATATATCATGACCTAACATATACAAATGAGCCTTAGCATTGATGTGCTTAATTATATATACAGGCATGCATGCATTATTATATATTCGATCTCGACCGTGGAAAAGCTAATTATTTCACCGCACGCCGGAAAATGATGCACAGAGAATATCCCTGGGAGACGTACTACGTACTTCCATGAACATTCTCTCGACGTTCCAAAGGAACAACTATATAGTCGCCATGCACACACGAACGTACCCATCTAACTTAGGAAACCAACTATTAGTTTCCTGCAGTTTTCTATACACCTCAACTGAAAGCAAGTCACATCAAAAAAAAAATTGAAAGGAACTCACATCAAAATTAAGTGAGTTCGAATTGTGAACCCCTTGCATGGTTATATATACCAGCTCTTAGCTTAGCATCTTGGTTTGTTTTTAATTATATATATGAAGTTCATCGGTGTTTAACTTCCAAAAGCTAAATTAAGCTTTAAAGCAGTGCACGTGGTCAGGGTTCCAAATTTCGTCAAAATTTCGCGAAATTTCGCTCACAGCCGAAATTTGAGCCATTCGGTCAAAAAAAATTCATGCTCATTGAATTTCGGGTGCCGGCCTGCCTAGTCCCCACCGGCCCAAAAGCCCACCATCCCCCTTAACCCCTCCCGTGACTGCTCTTTTTCGGTTTGCCCTAGCTACCAAATCCACTTTCCCCTTCAGCACGGGAGGACGCTCACGACGGGAGCACTAGGCGGCGGCGGCGGCGCGCGGGAGCACCAGGCAACGGCGGCGGTGGCGGCGGCGCGGGAGCACCAGGCGGGGGCGGCGGCGCAGGAGCACCAGGCGGAGGCACGAGACGGCGGGAGTGGGAGCACCAGGCGGCAGCAGCAGCTTCGGGCAAATTTTGGTCAAATTTCAAATCCTGATTTCGGCATTTTGGATGAATTGAAAACGAAATATTCGAAATTTCGCCAATTTCAGTCATTTCGGTAGGTCCCGAATTTTTGAGCGAAACGAAATCCTAAACCCTGCACGTGGTAGCAGCTTGGTACAACTAATTGCAAATCCGACGCTCATTGAGCTTTAAATATTACTACATGGTGTCCACTCCCTTTTGGAGAAACATGCCAAGGTAAACTCTCCATCGCTCATTCTCCCTTTCTTGAAGACAAAATAAAAGATGACTTGATCCAGGAGATCACCTGTTCACATATTAATTAATTACTCGGTGTTGAAATTGAGAGTATGAGAACAGCACCGAAAGTGCATAGAAAGACACTACAATGATTCCTATATATTGCAACGAATTTATTGCAGCAAAAAATAATAAGTTGTTGCAAACAGTCCATGTTATTACCATGATTAGTTACTTTGTGGTATTATTTATTTGTTATCGCTACAATTTTGCCCCTTACTCTGTTTCTTGATTAAAAATCCTCTTTTCATTATTTTATTAATATCCAGCCGCTTTCCTCGTTTTGGCCATGCGAAAATACAATTTTGCCCCTTCCGTGCGCATCTCCTCCCTTCCGTGTGCATCTCCTCCCCGTTCCATTCCATTCCTCCTCCCTCCGATTCCGCTCACAACGGTGCACTTCCTGCCCCTCCTCCTCTACGGAGGTGCCTCCCTGGTGGCCCTCTGCTCACCACCTCTCGCTCCGCCCCCTCCTCGTGCTGCCTCCCCTACACCTCCGTCCTTTGGTCCTGCGTGCCCGACTCTCTTCCCTCCCGTCCTCCCCGGTCCCCTCCCTTCGCGCCTCCCACTGGATCATCTTCTGCAGACGCCTACCACCTCACCACCGCCGCTGCCGCCGCCCCGGTGGCAGCTCTCCTCGCCGTCGCCGATGAGGCGACCCCACCCGATTGGTCCCACCCGGGTGCCACCGTGCTCACCCTCATAGACCAGCCCCGCCTCGGCTTCCGTTTTGTTTGCCTCAGCCACCGAACTGGCATCGAGAAGCAAATGGAGACCATGACGTCATAAAGAGGAGGAGGACGACGATGGAGGCGTCCTCCTAGGTAGCGACGACGAGAGGCCGCGCGGCTACAGGGGCAAGGTGTCGGTGGCGGCTAGAAGGATCTTAGGAGGAAGGAGAGAGAAAGGAGGACCCACCGTGTCCTTGCCGTCGCCCACCCCCGCAGCGGCGTGTGCGGCCGCAACTCTCCAGAGGACATCGTCGCCGACCTGTCCCAGCCCGAGTCGTCTTCTCTGACATCAACGCCTCGGATGCACTCCTCACCGACCTCTCCGCCCACGACCCGTCCATGCCGTCATCTACTACCTAGCCAGATCTATGTGGTGAGTTGACCGCCCCTCCCCCTCGGCCTCCACTGCAATCGTGCATCGTCATCCTCTTCCCCAACACGATGGCGGTGCACCTCTAATGGCCACGACGGGGGTCGGTGACAACCACTCAGTGTCCTAGATTTGACAACCTCCAATGATTGTTTTGGGTGGTCTGTAAGCTTATTGTTTTGATGGCAAAGAACCTGATCAAAATTGTGAATTGAATCAATGTGCTGATGGCCAAGATTGTTCTCTGTATGTTTGTTGTTCTCTATATTTCAATTGCGAACTGAATGTGTGTGCTTGAAGAATGGTTGTATGCAAGAATTATTTACCGAATCGTGTAGTTTTCTTGGATGTAAAAGGCAAGAAACATGTGTGATTTGTACATGAGTAAAGTCGACAAGGCTGGTCTAGCAGTTGAAGATTGACCAACAGCGCGGCGGCAACGACGAAGACGAAGACAGTGACGACAACGGTGAGGAAGACAATGACAACACAGCTCATAGTGAACAACAGCAAGGGCAACAAGGTCATTTCGTGTAACCAAAACTGGAAAAATGGCCGGATATTAATAAAATAATCAAAATGGGGCAAATAATCAAGCAACATACTAAGAGGAGAGTAAAATATCAATTACATCGGGAAGGAGTGTAAAATCTGAAAATGCGTCTGAGCGGAGGGTAAATATTCAATTCCCCCGTAATAAAATATTTTATTACAACAAAAAACAATTCATTGTAATAAGCAATAGATATTACCACAATTTATTTTTGTTGTAATAGTTAAAAAATCATTGCAATAAAATGTTTTTATTGTAACGACCAAAAACTAATTATTTGTAACAACCAATACATATTACCATGATTTTTTTGCTGTAATATTTATAGATATTGGACGAAATATTTAGATGCCATGTCTCTGAATATTCCTTTCCCTCTCAAACACTTATTTCTGTCGGTAAAATTTATCTCCAATAATTTGTTTACCACCAAAACACTGTTCCTATGGATTTTTTTCCCGCACAAATTGATCGGAACCTGCTAGCAGATAGAAATTCCTATGGCGTCACCTTCGACAATTTGCCTTGGTCCGATCGTTGTATTCATCCAGTAACGACGCTGCCTTCGTAAAACCGATCGAGGTATGTATAGATCCCTCTTCCAACCTACCGCGCCTAGCTAGGCAGCCTTCGTAAAACCGATCTAGGTATGTACAGATCCCTCTTCCAAACTACCGCACCTAGCTAGGCAAATACCGATATGTATTAGGCCTCCTATCCAATCTCTCCCGATCTCTTCTGAATTTTTTTGAAATAATATTATTTAAAAAAATTATAAAAATAAACAGCCTTATTTATTTTAATAAAACTAGGCTACCATCGTTATTTGAAATAGTGAAATTTAACACCGGGGTCCATGGAAGATACAGCTTCAGGTAGATCATGACGAGTTGTGCGTCACTGCAAGGTGGTGCCCGCCGGTCTTAGGTTGGTGCAGGCGCAGCTTCGTAGTCATGACGAGTCAAGTCAATCGTGTTCAGGCATGCAGGACTAGACCACGACTCGATCAGCCGTACGTTCGAGGGGTCCTGCTTGGATATTTATTGACGCGACCGAAATTAATTTTGCTGGTGCCAAAAAATACTTTTGTTGGAATACATAAGACAATATATACGTACGTACGCCGTATTTCCTCTTTTTATATCTAAATATACGTTGTTATATGCATCAGTGTGCAAACAGTACTACCTATATATCATGTATTATATGACCTAATTAACATATACATATGAGCCTTAGCATTGATGTGCTTCATTATATATGCAGGCATGCATTATTATATATTCGATCTCCACCGTGGAAAAGCTAATTATTTCACCGCACGGCGCCGGAAAATGATGCACAGAGAATATCCCTGGGAGACGTACAACGTACTCCCATGAACATTCTCTCGACGTTCCAAAGGAACAACTATAGTCGCCATGCACACACGAACGTACCCATCTAGCTTAGGAAGTTCCAGCAATTTTCTATACACCTTCTCAACTGAAAACAACTCACATCAAAATTAAGTGAGTTCGAATTGTGAACCCCTTGCATGGTTATATATACCAGCTCTTAGCTTAGCATCTTGGTTTGTTTTTAATTATATATGAAGTTCATCGGTGTTTAATTTCCAAAAGCTGAATTAATCTTTAAAGCAGTGCACGTGGTATAGTAGCTAGGTACTACTACTAGTGACTAATTGGAAATCCGACGCTCAATGAGCTTTAAAAATTACTACATGGTATCCACTCCCTTTTGGAGAAACATGCCAACTAGGACAAGACAAGCTTGGATTAGGAGAGAGATTGTTGGAAAGTAATCTAGACTTGCCAAGTAATAGGACATTAAGATCCTGATGTAATCAACATTTGATCAAATTAGTTAGTTTATTTTCTTTGTTAGGAGTTTAGAATTGTAAGTTGCATGCAAGAGGAGTCCAGGACGCTGTCCTAGTTGTGTACAGGCATGTAGGAGTAGTCCAAGATTAGAAGAGTTGTGTCTTCATCTCCAGGTTGTGTACGTGAGCTGCAAGTTGAAGTTGAGTGAGTCGACTCCAAGATGTAGTTGAGTCCGTCTCCGTCTACACATCCACGGTTGTAAGCCATGTCCAACTTAAATTGTGATTTTGACTACTTGTTTGAATCGGAGAATAATAGCCTTTATAATCTAGAGGCTTGTAACCTGTTTTGAGTGTGAGCAAGAAAACAAAAAAAAAAGTGCTAGTTGTGCTACACTAAATTGTGATTTCGACTACATTTTTGAATCGGAGAATAATAGCCTTTATAATCTAGAGGCTTGTAACCTGTTTTGAACATGAGCAAGAAAACAAAGAAAGTGCTAGTTGTGCCACACCATAAATATTCTTCTCTTTGTTTGTGAGTACGTGTCTGCTGATCCTAGTAAAAAGCTAACAAGTATCTCCTCTCATTCTCCGCTCCTCCCTTCTTCCCAGGAGCTTCTTCCTCCAGCTCTGGCGAGGAGAGGGGCAGGGTTCCATCCTATTTTTGTAGTTTAGGAAGCTTTTTCTTCTTTCTTGTATAGTTGAGGGGATAAAATTTGCTCGGTGCTGCCCCTGCCTTGGTCCACCGTGGTGTTGGTCCCTTTCTCCGGTGTTTGTGGGTTGCCAGTCTCCATTCTTGATCACTTCGTCATGGTTCCCGTAAAGGAAATACAGTTCGGCTTATATCTAGTGTTGGGGTTCATGACAAGGTGGTGAAGAGCTTGTCGGTGGTGACTGTTAGTAATATTTGTGCATATGGTATATCTAGATTTTACGTAGAGTTTATTTATGCAGTTCTACAATATTTAGGTAGTATTAATTATGGATATTAGAGTTTGTGTGGTATCCCTTCAGGATACGTAGAATCCTTTCTGGATATGAATAGTAGTTTGCTCTCAATAAAAGGGCACATCTGTAATCAGATTTTGTGAACAAAAGCAATAGAGAAGAAGAAGAAAATCAGAACAGCTGTTGTTATTCCGGCGGCATTTTTTTTTTTTTTGCATCCTTGTGTTCGCGTGTGTTTGTCTTCGGTTTAGGCCAACAATTGGTATTAGAGCCTGAGTTCTTAATCCATGTACGCCCAAGATCATGCCACACTTTCTGGGTCATGGTGTCATCGGTGACAAGGTGACGTCGGGTGTGATGCCAAAGGAGAGTTTCATTGTCCCACAGATTATCCGATGCTCACGAAGAGCAATTATGCGTTTGAGCAATCAAGATGAGGGTGTACATGTGCGCTCAAGGAGTGTGGGATGCAGTCGAGGACGGCAACGTCGATGTGCACAAAGATTAGATGGCCTTGGCGGCCATCTATGGAGGCATCCCAGAGGAAACGCTCTTCCCATCGGCGAAAAGGAGATAGCCAAAGTCGCGCCTCGAGGCCGATGTCAAGACGAATAGACGTTGCTCTAATGATGAGTTGAGTCTGAAGAGTTGAGTCCGGGACATTGAGGAGATGTTTTCGCTGTCCTGAGTCGAGTCCGTGGAGTTGAGTCTGAGACGTTGAGTAGATGTGTTCATCGTCCTGTATTGAGTAACAGTTGGGAAAGTGGTAGTTAAGACCAACTACCTCAATAAGTAAGTGCACAAAGATTAGGGAGTGATTTGTTAGTAATCTTTATGCATATGGTATATCTAGATTTTACGTAGAGTTTGTTTACATAGTCCTACAGTATTTAGGCAGTATTAATTATGGATAATAGAGTTTATGTGGTATCCCTTCAGGATATGTAGAATACTTTCCAGATACGAATAGTCGTTTGCTCTCAATAAAAGAACACCTCTGTAATCAGATTTTGTGATCAAGAGCAATAGAGAAGAAGAAGAAAACTAAAAAAGTTATTGTTGTTCCGGCAGCACAAAATTTTTTTGCGTTCTTGTGTTCGCATATGTTTGTCTTCGGTTTGGGCCAACAGTGATTCCATGCCAGTGCCGAAGCAGATGTAGGGTGTGTAGAGCATGAGGTTCAAGACCTTCTTCTTGGTCTTGGTCTTCTTAGGTGAGGCATCACTCTTGGAGCAGCTCGCTGCGTCGCCGCCCATCCCCATGATGGTTCCTTTTGTTGGCCTAAACCAAAGGTATGTATAGATCCTCTTCCAATTAATCCATCGCACTGATAGCTAGGTGATACCGATACATATAGGGGTGAAAACGGATCGGATAGTTTCCGACCGATCCGGATGAAAACGGATTCAAATTGTCTCGGATCGGATTTTCCTCAGATAATTTTCGGATCGGAAACGAATACGGTAGCCATGCTATCCGGTGGATACGAATATGAATTATCCGGATAAGACTAAGGCGGGATATCCAGATTTCGGCCCAAAAGAGAAAAGGAGATTTTAATTGATTTTCGAATTTTAGAAAATGCCACAAATCAAAGAGCCTTTTAGAAAATAGCAAATAGAGCTAAAATATTCTAGAACAAATCATAGAAATTCCTTGAATTATTTTGAACTTAATAAAATTAATTTCAACTTAAAGTTGGTTTTTTTTTGCACATAAATTATTTTTAATTTCAAAAAAATAGTAAAAACCTCTTTAAAATCCAGAAAATTCAAGAAATTAATTAATTTTTTCACTTTAAATCTAATAAAATTCCAAAAAAACTCAATAAATATTATTTTTCACATTAAAAACTAGGAAACTAAATAATTGATTTTATTTTATTATTTTTTCTTTTTAACCAAGAAAACTCTTTTAAATCTTAGAAAATTCAATAAAATAATAACTTTATTAATTTTATTTTTGGTAACATACTTTGGGATGTTACAATCATTTGCGTATAGATTAACCATCCAGCCTGATCGATGTTAATGTGAATTAATTTTTATCTATGTGATGAACTAAGTTTAAATGCGTGATGACTACTTTGTGAGTTATAACTTATGAGCTAAATATGGTAAACTAAGTGTTATTTTTGTGATGAACTAGTTAATGCAGCTTGCTAGTGCCAATCTTATGTGTGGTTGCTGAAAATATGAATAATTCATGAATGTTTGCATCAAATAAACTAGTTATATGTTTTCGTTAATTTCTAGCATACAATTTAAGGGGTTTTCGTGTTCCGAAAAATATCTGCAACCGTATTCGTTTCGATTCATATTCGCTCTGTATCCGTATTTGATATTATTTGTATCTGTATTCGTATCCAGGGTATTTGTATTCGTATTCGGGAAAAAATATGAAAACAAATATGGCAGAGCCATTATCCATCTGTATCCGATCCGTTTTCACCCTAGATACATATTAGGCCTCCCATCCAATCCCCCCAATCACTTCTTCCTACCATCGGGGTACACCCCTTCGCTCCTCCCAGTAGCAAGTCATCCATTGCATTTGGGAGTCGGGTCGAAACGGAAGGGAGGTGACCCAGCAGCTCGAAGCGACAACCTCCACCACTTCCACTGGAGACAACAGTGACCTCCCCTTCCTTTTCGCCTCTCATCGAGGTTAGCCGCCGCCGTACTAACCCTACTTTGCTGGGCAGCTCCTTGCATCGACTTTCTCCCTGCGCCCCCTCACCGGTCCTTGCGGAGACCATGGAGGCCTCTCCTGTCGGCGGCAGCTCGGTGGAGCAGTTGTGCACGGTAGCTGCTCAGGCGTTCCAGCACTACCTAGACCGGGCAGCGTTGCACACGGCTGGGTGGTGGGTGGGCATGCTTGTAGCCGCGGCGGTGTACGCACTGTAGGTCTACTACGTGCAGGGCTTCTACGTGGTCACCTATGGGCTGGGCATCTACCTGCTCAACCTCCTCATCAGATTCCTCACCCCCATGGTCGACCCGGTGCTCGACGCGCTCGACGCCGACCCCACACTCCCCGCCCATGGCTCTGACGAGTTCAAGCCCTTCATCCGTCGCCTCCCTGTGTTCAAGTTATGGTATACGGTTTCTGCTCTATCATAATTTCTAGCCTCATTTCACACTAGTCCAACTATTGGAGTTTTGGGCTTAGCCCATTCAATATTCTAATTAAATCCTTGGAAATCCCAAAGGCCCACTCATGCATGGTGGAAGGTGAAAAGTTTAGTACCATATTTCTAGTCTAAGTGAACGGAGATCAATATATAAGGTGGAGTTGGTCTTACCTAGTTAAGCAAGCAAAATAAGAACACATGCGTGCTCGCTCGCTCACCTCGCCTCACCTCGCCATGCCATCGCCCACCCGTGCGATGTGCACATGAATGGTCTAGCGATTTCGTGTTCCGTTGGTTGTGGAGGTGTAGCTTATTTTGCACCCCAAAACCATGCATACAATTAGAAAATGAAAACTGAATACATCTGTTTCAATAGGACTTTTATGACGCACTTTAACTACATTTAAAATGGAGTTATTGCTTTAGTTTCTTTCTTGTGGTTGATTCTATATGAAGGAGAGATCTCTCCTCTCGAAGAGGAGGATAGAGAGAAACCTCTCGATATAGAACAGGATAGAATTAGTACCGCACGGGTTGGGACAAATAAGGTTTTGGGAAGTGTTCATGCGATCGCTCACGGCTTCTTTCTTCTCCATCATCGCCCGCGTCTTCTTCGCATTAGACTCTACTGGCGACCTTCGTCGAGCGATTCTCTATAAGTCGCAATGATATCTTTTGACATGGCTAGGCCTTGCTTCCTAGAGATAAATCATGTGATGATATTGATACCTACTACTAGTAATCTTGCACTTGTTTTAGACTTATCCGTGTTAGCGCATATATATGAGATAGAAACATTTGAATTGATGATCATGCTACTGTTTATAGCTCCAAATATGCCTAGTATATATGCTATTGTTGCATCGATTATTGTTTTAGGAATTAAACTAATCATAAAGGTACACATATACCTAATAGTCCAAAAACTTGATAGGCACTTTGTGATGACTGGTTTTGCTAAGGCAATGAAATCGAAGAAATTCATTGGTGTGAATTTCAAGAGATAGCAGACAAGGCTCTAATTATGGCTCTCAGCTATGAATGAATTTTGAGTCGTGATACCAGGTCCTGCATGACCTCGTACTGTTGCACAACAAACAGAGTACGACACGGCTACGACAATATTTGTTAGGTGCATTCTAAGTATGTTGTCTGACCAGCTTTGTGATGTGTATATGCACATGAAGAATGTTGTGGATCTATAGCATTCACTTGAAAACAAGCTCGTTGCCTCATATTCTGGACATGAATTGTATGTTAGAGAGCAATATCATGATTATAAAATGGTTGACAACCATTCTGTAGTCGAGCAGGCTCATGAACTAGAATTTGTTGAGAGTGGACTTGCCCACCTTGGTTGTCAATTGCCTAACAAATTTATGGCTGGGGGCATTATCGCCAAATTACCTCCAACTTGAAGGAATTTTGCTACATCTCTGAAACACAAGAGGCAAAATATTTACGTCGAGGATCTGGTTGGTATTCTTGATGTTGTAGAGAAGGCTCAGGCAAAGGATGTGACACCAATGGTGCAAGAGGGACAGTCTAGAGCGAACACTATGCAGCATATTGACAAAGAGAAAGGCAAGGTTGTTTCGACCACCAACTTCAAAAGGACCAACAACAGTAAGAAGATAGTGAACATAAATGATATTACTTACTTTGTTTGTGGCGAGATTGGTCATTGGGCCAATAAATGCCACAAACAGATGGGCAAGAAAAATCATCCCGTGCAGAATAAGTCTGCTAAGATGATTATTGGCGAGGCCGAAGCATCTGAGTATGGCAATTTACCTAGTGTCTTTTCGGCATGTCAATCTACTGATTGGTTGATTGACATCAGGGCTAATATTCATGTATGAGCTTATGCATCTATGTTTTCTTCTTACCAGGTCACACAGGGTTCTTCCGTCCTAATGGGGAATGGGTCACATGCTTCTATTCTTGGTGTTGGCATAGTAGATCTAATTTTCACTTCGGGAAAGATCGTGTGCTTAAAGAACATGGAGCATGCCCCTACAATAAATCAGAATCTCGTTAGCAGTTCCCTTCTATGTCGAGATGGGTTCAAGTTGGTCTTTGAGTCAAATAAAGTAGTAGTGTCAAATTTTGGACTCTTTATTAGAAAAGGTTATGAATACAGAGGCTTGTTCCGTTTTTCCCTTTCAGATTTTTGTAATAAGGTTGTGAACCTTATTTATGACTCTACGAATGGTGGTGAGGCTAATGTGTGGCACTCACGTTTATGTCATGTAAATTTTGGTTGTATTTCTCGACTTTTCAGTTTAAATTTAATTCCAAACTTTTCCATAGTCAAAGATTCCAAATGCCAAATTTGTGTCCAAGCGTAGCAACCGTGAAAGCCTCACAAGGCCATGGAGGAAATAAATTCGGCAAAATTAGAACTCATACATTCAGATTTGTGTGAGATGAATGGTATATTGACAAAAGGAGGGAAAAGATATTTCGTGACTTTAATTAATGAAACCACTAGATACTGCTATGTGTATTTGTTGAAAACAAAGGATGAGGCATTAGACTACTTTGAAACTTATAAAACTAAGGTTGAGAATCAATTAGATAGAAAGATTAAAAGAATTAGGTCTGATCGCGGTGGAGAGTATTTTTGCTAATAAGTTCAATTAGTTTTGTGCAAAACATGGTATTATCCATGAAAGGACACCTCCTTACTCGCCCCAATCCAATGGGGTTGCCGAAAGAAAGAACCGTACCTTGACTGACTTGATGAATGCCATGTTAGATACTATGGGTATGTCCAATGTATGTTGGGGGGAGGCTGTGTTGACTACGTGATAAGGACATTAACCCTAAGGATGCAACCACTACTTCGACTCGCTGCACTGCATCCTCTACTTCAACCACATCTTCTCAGAAAGGATTTTCGGCCATTGCACTGCCATATTCTACGGTTGGACCAAGCTACGTCTACTCATACGAGCCTAGTTTCGTCTACATGCCATGGTGCTATGTCTACATGCCATGGTGCTGCGTTTTCATGCTTTGGTAATGCGTCACCAATTGTTGGCCCATAGGCGTTGTAATAAATGGGCTGATTTGGCCCATATGGCCAGCCACCTAGGGTTTGTGGTACTGTTCATGTAGCACTATTCACACATGAACAGTCCACAGCCACCCTTCCTTCTCCTATACATAGTGGCCGCCATCCCCTTTAGTTCTTTGGATTTTGTTGAGTTAAAAGTTAGCTACAATGCAACTTTGTATATTGGCTTGTGTCGATTAGACCAAGCATAATACCTCTTCATAATCCCAATTTATCAAGTATTTCAATCCTATTTGTAATTTCAGATTGCGTTTATCTTGTTCTTGTGTGCTTCTTCTGTATGCGAGGAATTGATTTTCGTGATCGTCATCCGGTATTCGTGCGGTTGATAACAACTTGTCGAGCAATTCAGCGATTGCGTGGTTTCGAGCCTTGTGAGTTCATAGCCAAGATCATGAGAGTTGAGTGACTTCTACCGAACTTATCTTCTCATCGAAAGATTTGGCCAAATCAGGACCTCCATTGTTCATCAAGTGGTATCAGAGCTACAGTTCATCGGTGAAAATTTTTTCCTACAATCAACAAAGCCACTAAAATCACAAAAAAGTTAGGGTTAGTTCATATTGTCCAAACCAATCTGAGCCATTGCAATTTTCTTTTCTGCTTTTGCTCATTGAATCATTGATTACATCGTGTGTCTAGTTGCTTAATTCTATTTCTAGTTTTTGTCTAGTTAGTCTTTGTCCGATTGCATTTGTGTCACCTTGTTTCTTTCCACGAGATCATCATCCTCCACAAATCCGCAAGGTCTTCTTCCTGCCACACCACAAACCTCCTGCCGCGCAACACCACCCCGGTTCGCCATACCAATCCTTTCTTGTCGTGCCACGCACCCCGCCACGCCACACCACCTCTCGCTATTGGCGGCACCATCCTCTGCCGCAAACATCCTACCACATCTGTTGCCGCTACCGGCGCCGCCACGGCAGCGAGCTTGCCGCGTTGTCTTGCGCTACCACGCCAATGAGCCTCCCGCCGTTGCCTCTTCACATTGCCACGGCAACCCTACACGCCGTTGTTGCCCATCTTACTGCGGTAACTGAAGCGCTTTGCCACCACTGCCTCAATCTTGATTGATTTCGGTTTGTAACATAGAAGAAAAAAACAAAAGAGAAAGAGGTTATTTTCGTGCTGCCCGAAGGAAACCTAAAATTCAGCTGACTTCGGGAACACGATCAAAAAAAAGTTTAGATAGAGAGAGAGTATCACGATCTTTTAATTACCTTTATATCCCTACCTTCTACAAAAAGTTTGTGACTCATATACCTCCCTAGGCCCGGAAGAAGAATTTGAAGAGATCTGAGTCGGGTGCAGGTTCACAAAAAAAAGAGGTAAAAAAAGGAGCCGAAAAAAGAAAATAAAAGATATACCAACCTTAGGGAATTTTGTTTCTCTCTTCGTCGGGCTCTTTTCTTTGACACGTTGCTTCATAGGCGTTGATTAGCTAGCTTTGATTAGGTTAGGAATAGCAACTTTGACTAGTACTTTGAACAATTTTTTAACTTGCATTAACTAATCTGATTATTGCTGGTTCTTGCTACCATATTGAAGCCTTTCACGCTCCACTCCCTACTAACTCAGCAGGTATCGTTCCTCGTAATCGTTGGGCTATTCACAAGTGAGAGTATCACAAACCAGCCACCTGTTGTACCACTTCCTTGCTGCAATGGTAAGAGTTTGTAAGAACTTGGTATAAACTTGAGTGTGAGTGACTTTTAAGCCTCCAGAACCTAGTAGTTGATAGGGACATATACACTGTTATTTGTATCTTGTTTTCTACTAACAATGGTAGGGTCACACAGATCTACACATGGTGGAAACAACAACAACCACTCTTTGGAGCATACAGGTGAGGGATCTCTCAGCGTGGCACATTGAGCACTCGCTCGGTGAGAGCGTTCACAATGCCTTGGATAAGATCAACGACAACCTCGCGGCGCTCCACACATGCGTTGCGCTCCTCGAACGTCAGCCACTTGCTGAAACTAGGACCCATGATCATGATCCAAGAGTGGAGGACCCTCCCGCTCGTCGCACACCACCTCCTGTTCACCGCACACCACCTGCTGCTCGCTCTTGGGCAGATGAGGTGGAAGCAGAAGAAATGAACAACTACACTGCTGATACAAAACCCATAGATTCAATGTTCACAATGATCGTAACCATCGTCGGTTTTGTTACAATCATCAAGGTATGGGAAGAAATCAACGTGACATACGCGACCATAATGATGCAGTTGGTAAAATTAAATTCACTATGCCATTTTTTGCTAGAAAATATGATCCTAATGCTTATCTCACATGGGAGTTAACTGTAGAATAAAAGTTTGCTTGACATGAATTTCCTAAAGATAAGAAAGTTAGGGCTGCTACTACTGAGTTTTCTGATTTTGCATCTATTTGGTGGAGTGAATATGGTCGTACTCATCAGGACATACCTAGAACATGGAATGCTTTGAAGAGAGCAATGAGACATAGAAGTGTACTTTCATATTATTCTCATGATTTGCTTAATAAATTATAACTCTTACGACAAGGTAGTAGTTCTGAGAGGATTATTATCAAGAATTGCAAACTCGTTTATTGTGTTGTGGTTTAGATGAAAATGAAGATGCTAAGATGGCTAGATTTTTGGGAGGCTTAAACCGAGAAATTCAGGACATACTTGATTATAAAGAATACAATTCTATCACTCGTTTGTTCCATCTTGCTTGCAAGGCTGAAAGAGAAGTGTAGGGTCAACAATCTCGCTCTAGGTGCAATTTTAGAGGATCTTTTGTAGGTCAGCAAGTCAGCAACAACACATAGTACCCTCCTCAAGTCGTGTGCCCCCCTGCTGCTCCTTCCACTCCTATGCATGTCCCTGATGCAAGCAAATCAGCAAAGGTACATGTCCCTACAAAAAGTGCTTCCGTTGCTTCTATAGGGCGATCTAGAGATGTACAATGTCACCGTTGCAAAGGATTTGGGCACTTGATACGCGATTGTCCAAGTCAGCGAGCTTTGCTTATCAAGGACAATGGTGAGTATATTTCAGCTAGCGATATTGAGGAAGAACATGTTTTGGTAGCAACTAACAATGCAGGTAATGACATTGAGAAAGAACATATAAGCCATGAGGCATCTGACAAGTACCAAAGCCTAGTTGTCCAGCGTGTGATAAGTGCTCAAATGGAGCTTGCTGAACAAAATCAATGCCACACTTTGTTTCAATCCAAGTTTGTCATCAAGGAATGTTCATGTAGATTCATCATCGATGGTAGAAGTTGCAACAATCTTGCTAGCACAATAATGGTCGAGAATCTTGGTTTGACCACCACTCAACACCCTCATTCTTACTACATTCAATGGCTGAATTCTTGTGGTAAGTTGAAGGTGACTAAACTTGTGCGCGTAAATTTTTCTATTGGATCATATCATGACTATGTTGATTGTGATGTTGTACCTATACAAGCATGCTCGTTATTATTAGGTAGACCATGGCAATATGATAGATATACTAAACATCATGGTAGATCTAATTATTATACTTTCACATATAAAGAAAAGAGAATCACTTTGCTTCCAATGTCTCCTACTGCCATATTAAAAGATGAATTAGAAAGAACTGAGAAAACAAGTTAGGAAAGACAAAAGTTGATCATAAGATTATAGCTCCAAGTGAAACTAAATTGTAAGCTCTTGTTATGTTAGCTACAAAATCTGATTGTATTGACATGGAAAAACATGAATCTGAATGATATACTATGATTTGCAAATAATCTTTATGTCTATTAGAAGAACTGCGTGTTTCCTAGCCTCCTGTTACTACTAACCTTTTGCGGGAAAGTAATGACTTGAAGAATACGATTGAATCGAGGACGACTCAAATTCAAGAAAGGGAGGATGATGAGGACATCAACCCTAAGGATGCAAGCATTACTTCGACTCGCTGTACTGCATCCTCTACTTCAACCACATCTTCTTCGAAAGGACTTTCGGCTACTGTACTACCATATTCTCTGGTTGGACCGAGCTACGTCTACTCATACAAGCCGAGTTTCGTCTACATGCCATGGTGCTACGTCTACATGCTATAGTGTTGCGTCTACATGCTTTGGTGCTGCGTCACCAATTGTTGGCCCATGGACGTTGTAATGAAGGAGCTAATTTGGCCCATATGGCCGGCTACCTAGGGTTTGTGGTATTGTTCATGTAGTACTATTCACATATGAACAGTATTCACGACCGCCCTTCCTTTTCCTATACATAGTAGCCGCCATCCCTTTAGTTCTTTGGATTTTGTTGAGTTAAAATTTAGCTACAATGCAACTTCGTGTATTGGCATGTGTCGATTAGACCAACCATAATCCTGCTTTAGAATCCCAATTTATCAAGTATTTTAATCCTATTTGCAATTTTAGATTGTGTTTTATCTTGTTCTTGCATGCTTCTTCGGTGTATACAGGAATTGATCTTCGTGATCAGGTCATCTGGGTATTCGTGCACGGTTGATAAAGACTTGTCGAGCAGTTCAGCGATTGCTTGGTTTCGAGCTTTGTGAGCTCGTAGCCAGGATCGTGAGAGTTGAGCAACTTCTACCGAACTTATCTTCTCATCGAAAGATCGGGCCAAATCAAGACCTTCGTGATTTATCATACGTCTCATTTCCTGAATCGAGTCCCCACTAAAAATAGTGAGGTAACTTAGTGCGAAAGTTGGAAAGAGAGAAAACCACCACTCTCGTATTTGCGCACTTAGGGGTGCTTGGAGAAAGTCAATGTTCCAATAACTAAAAAGTGCAAACTTGGACATATAATAGTGGATTGTGTCTATCTAGAATATACTCATCATAGTACAGGCTATAGGTTTCTAGTAGTTTAATCTAGGATATCTGACATGCCAATCAGTATGATAATGGAATCTCGAGATGCTATTTTCTTTGAAAATATATTTCCTATGAAGAATTCACATAACTCTTCTAGCCAAGCAAATTATTTAACTCCTGGAACTACCGCTCTAGTTGAGTATATTGAACACGCACATAAACACGTTCATGAGGAGGATGACAGTGTTGTAGCTCCTCGAAGGAGCAAGAGACAAAGGACTAGGAATTCTTTTGGCAATGACTTCATTGTATACCTTGTGGATGATGTTCATAAATCTATTTCAGAGGAATAAGCATCTCCTAATGCAGAGTACTAGAAGGATGCAGTTCGTAGTGAAATGGATTCCATTATCGCTAACGGAACTTGGGAAGTCACTGATCGTCTATTTGGTTGTAATCCAGTAAGATGCAAGTGGGTGTTCAAGAAGAAGCTTAGGTCTGATGGTACAATCGAAAAGTATAAGACTCGGCTTGTGGCTAAAGGTTATACTAAAAAAGAACGTGAGGATTTCTTTGATACATACTCATCTGTTGCTAGATTAACTACTATTTGAGTACTATTATTTTTGGCTGCCTCACATGATCTTATTGTCCATCAAATGGACATAAAGACAGTTTTCCTCAATACAAAGTTCGATTAGGAAATTTACATGGATCAGTTTGATGGATTTGTAATACCCATACCAGAGGGCATGGTCTGTAAGTTATTGAAATCTTTATACAGCCTCGAACAAGCACCTAAGCAATGGCATGAGAAGTTCGATACAACTTTGACATCTACGGGTTTGCGGTAAATGAAGCCGATAAATATGTATACTACGGCTATGGTAGGGGTGAAGGAATAATATTATGTTTGTGTGTTGATGACATACTTATCTTTGGGAGAAACATTGATGTGATTAACGAGGTTAAGTCATTTTTATCCCAAAGTTTTGACATGAAAGATCTGAGAGAGGCTGATGTTATTTTAAACATCAAGTTGATCAAGGATGAGAATAGGATTACCTTGTTGCAATCCCATTATGTGGAAAAGGTCTTGAGCCATTTTGGCTACATGAAAGCAAGCCCTCTTCAACACCCTATGATCCTAGTCTAATACTTCAAAAGAATCGAAGACTAGGAAAGGATCAATTAAGGTACTCTCAGATTATTGGTTCACTCATGTACTTGGTTAGTGCTACTCATCCTGACATCTCTTTTGCTATACGCAAATTGAGCCGGTTTACTGCTAATCCGAGAGATGATCATTGGCACACACTTGAGCGGGTTATGCGTTATTTGAAAGGTACAATGAGTTACGGAAGTCAATATGCTGGGTATCCTGGTGCACTTGAGGGATATAGTGATTCTAATTGGATCTCTGATGCTGATGAGATAAAGGCTACGAATGGATATGTATTCACTCTAGGTGGTGCTGTTGTCTCATAGAGGTCTTGCATACAGACCGTAATGATAAGGTCAACTATAGAAGCAGAACTCACAGCATTAGACACAACCACTGTTGAGGCAGAATGGCCGCGACAACTCTTGATGGATTTACTAGCGATTGAAAAACCAATTCCAGCTATCCTTATGTACTGTGATAACCAAACAGTTATCATAAATGTGACAAGTGCAAAGGATAATATGAATCCGCAAAGGATAATATGAATCCTCACGACATGTGAAAATGCGGTTGAAGTCTGTCAGACAATTGAGAAACTCCGAAGTGATAACTGTGGATTATATCCAAACAGCTAAAAATCTGATAGATCCCTTTACAAAGGGACTATCACGGAATGTAATTGAAACTGCATAGAAGGAGATGGAATAATACCCATGTGCGTTACACACAGTGGTAACCCAAACCTATGTGATCGGAGATCCTGTGAAATAGACCTTGGAAAAAACAAACTGTTTGGGTAACAGCCAAGTACATTCTTACTTTATATCTCACTCTGTTGGAGATGCAGGACTCTAATTACTGTAAGGCGGGATGACTTTCTCTTAATGTGTCCCGAGGCTTAATAAAGAAAATACCGTCATCACAGGGTATTCATGTAAGAACACACCTATATGAGCCCGACTATTGGTCGCGGTCCATGGGATGTGGGTGATCTCTAAGAAGCTCATGAAGAGACACAAGAGTATGACCTATATGTTCCACCCAAGGAGTAGCCTACGGCGGCCAAGTATCAACAAACGCATTAGGTGAAACTTGTTCGCATAAAACTGCCAATTCAAGGCTTAGTCTTTTATGTAGTTGTGGGCGAGTGTAGCTTGAGGTTCTAGGTGGGTGTTCAACCTTAACCGATCTTCACCGAAAAACTAGTATATCAACAACACTTTGGAATTATGGGTCAATTCGTGGTGCTTTTGGGATCTTGTGAGAACCCCCAATTTATTTGGCTTGTAATGCTTAACCAACCACCTGGCCCTAGCATCGCAAATCAAATAAACCGAGCCTCGAGATATGTATACTTCCCAGAATGCAGTATACACACCTCGCCACAAAATTACGCATCAACTCCATTCCAAACATAGAGTCCAAACATTACACTACTAAGCAGAAGGTAAACAATGTAAGATTATTACGTACTGGGCGACCGCCAAAAGATACACAAATAATGTAAGATAGACAACGGAAGCAAAAGTGCCATAAGATGGCTATAAACAAAGCCAATCGTGCCTTCAACCCACAAGGCATCGACCGACCGCCAAGCCTAGTCGTCATACACGAAGCGGCAGCACAACTCACAGAAGTGAGGCCCTTGGGGCTCACCTTCTTCCTCTGCAACAAAAACATTAAGCAAAGCATCTGAGTACAAAAATTGTTTTTGTACTCGCAAGACTGACGTGTGGACTAGCAGACCTATACATATGCTACATGCAGGCTTATCTGGTGGAGGCCATATGTTTCATTTGCATAAAGCCAACTTTATTTGCAATAATGTAATACAGTTTAAAGGCAAGTTTGCAATTCATTTTTACTGTTGAAATAACTGCGAAATAAAGATAGATACAAGTAACCACCTAGAAGTGACTATCCCAATAGTCACCACAACATAGCACGAATCCCCAGATTCGTACCACCCTGCAAGTTTTAATTTAAAAGGTTGTAGTCTAACTCTTGAAAAGCTTACCCAAGCGTGTCCATCACCTAGGACGAGGCTATTCGAATAGTTTTTAACCCTGCAGGGGTGTACCACTGTACCCACACTTCAGACCGCCTTTAAGCCAAAGCACACTTCCGAAGGTATGCCGGCACAGCTAAGTCCTACGAGACTTTTTCCAATATTGTGTATTAACTACGAGCCGCTCGTATGGATAGAAATCCATACGCTTACATGGTAAAGCCGAAAAGACAACTACCCACTCAGGGTAAAGCTTTTCGGACAACTACCATGCTCCCAACACCATCCCTCTTGCGACCTCCTGCGACCCAGAGCCAATACACGCCAAAGTACTAGGTCAAGAGAGGTCCCATATACTCTAGTGTGGTTAGCACGCCGAAATGCCTGGATAAAAATTCACTCACAAGATGTTCGGTCCTTAATTGACCCAGGCACCATTCCAGTCACACCCAAGAATTACACCATCTTACTATTGTGCCCGCGTCTAAATCGTTTTTGTTTTCAGTTTTAATTTTGTAATTAACATAACATAAGCCGAAACATAAGAACAATAATAAATTTATGTGATCAAGATCATCGACTAAGTCGATGATCGCCCAAATCTACCGGAAGCTAAGCATGGCTAAGCAACTAAACTCGTAATCTACTAAGTGATAAGAGCTCATCCAACGAACTCTAATCACAACATATAACCTAGGCTCAGGTAGTAGAGATCAATATTTCACCTACAGGATATGCAAATCTGGATTTAACTAATCAATTTAACTCAAATTAAGCAATGCATACATACAGCTGAAACAAAATATTAGACTTTAAAATACTGGGATTAACATGATCAAACTGCTTGCCTGGCGGCTGTTGCTCAATATGCTGCTGAGGATCACTCTCGAGAATACCAGAATCGTCGCAATCTATCGATCGAGCAAAAACAACGAATAAGAACAAAAATAACACCGACAACAATACAACATGCAACAACAACAAAACATACCAAAATTTACACAGCAGCTAAAGCATGATCTAACAAATTTCTAGAAACAGAAAACAACTCATTTTAATTTGTTATGAATTTTCTAGGAATTTTCTAAGCTAACAATACACATAAAGCATCATTAATTATTTAACAAAAATTATGAACAGAAACATATCTAAAACCTATCCTGATAATTAGTACACTAAAATGAAAATTTACAAAATTGGATTTACTAGATTTGGACAAATATTGAGAGAGATATGAATTTTCTAATTTGGAAAATACATAATACACCATTTAATGAATAACCAGATTTTTGCTAACAGAGACATGGGTGAAACCAATTTTAGTAAATAATACATTTAAAATGAAAAATAACAGAACTGGTTTCATGTGATTTGGAGAAAAATTGAATTAGTTATGAATTTTCTAAGTTTAATTGAATTAACAGTGCAACAGAAAACACATTTCAGAAATACTAAAGCATTTAAACCTTTTCCTACCGACGCACAGCTAGCCACAGTCACTGACAGTGGGCCCAGCGAGAGTGCTGACCAGGACAGCCCGCCCGCCGAAGGTGACGTCGAAGGCGTATTCAAAGAATACGCCTTCGGCTTAGCAGAACGTAATCCTAACATACACGCAGAGAGGACTACGCTTCCCAACGGAGAAAACGTATTACCAGAGCTACACAACTCCTAACTGACAGCATGGGCCCACAAGACAGCGATTCAGAGAATTAAAACGATTAGATTTGAATCCTTAAACATGCTTAATACAGGGAGGGCCCACATGCCAGAGATACAAACTAAAAGATGATTAGAACTTAAGAAGGGGATTAGACCTTAACCACCGGCGGCTCGACGGAGTTTCCGCGCGCGGCCGCGACGGCGAGGTGGGGGATCTGGAGAATGGCTGAGGCTCTGAGCTCGGGGATGGCACGCACGGGTGCACCGCAGCTCCACGAACTTGATGACGATGACGCGGAGCCCAATGGTCGCCGGAGTCGAGCTCGCGACGGCCGGAGGCGGAGAAGAAGCTACGGCTCTCGCGGAGAAGACGCTACGGACTTCGAGAAGCTTCGGGAAGGTGCGCCACGGAATCGCCTCGGCTCCAGGAGCAATAAGCACAAGATAACGTCGAAGAAGAAGGTCCGAGGCGGCCGGAATCGACGCGGCGGCGGAAAACCGAGCTCGGAGAAGAATCGCCGCACACCTCCACGATGCACCAAAACGAAAATGAACCCACCGTGAGCATCAGTGGAGCATTGCGATCAAGTGGGACCAAACGCTGAGGCTTGAGACTCACCAGAACACCTACACGACTTCGAGGCGAAGGCTGCCGAGGCGAGACGACGGTCGCCTCGGCGATACAAAGGCACGCCGACGATCTGGGCTGGGCAAAATGGAGGCGGCGTTGAGCAAGGATCACGATGGTGCGGTCGCGGGCTCGAGAGCGGCTCCGATACGGCGGTGCTACGCTCGGGTTCTTCTCCGGCCGAGGAGGAACTTGGGCAGAGAAAGCACGAGAATGGACGCGAAGGAGAATGGATGACCTCAGGGGGTAGATGGACTCCTGGCGATTCTCCGGAGGCGAACACGCGTCCACGATGTGGCAGCGACGAGCTGCGTGGCACGCATGCGCGGGCGGCCGCGAGCTCCGGTGAGACGCGGAGAAGACGAGGACGATGCTGACAAGGAGGGCCTAGTCGTCAGTTATAGCAGCGAAGCGGCGCGAGCCGGAGTCTGGCGCGGTGCGATTAGGTGGTTTGATTCGACCAAGACTATGCCGACCGTTCGATCAAAAATGGACGGCCGAGATCTGAGTATGCATTCGGACAGGTCGACGAGATGAGCAGTGTGGACCATGCGATCCACATCGGACGGCTGAAAGCCATCAGGCTCACGCGGTGCAGCTAGGCGGTGCGACTGAACCCAGCGGCGCGGTCGGACTCGAGCAGTCGGGTTCGCCCGAGGAACGGTGATTCGAGAGTTTGAAATCAAAAGGCTGAGCAGGTTTGGGGAATTTTTAGAGATAGCTCCCGAGCTCCAAAAATTCTGAAATTTTTATGGAAGCTTACTGGGACAGAGGAAAACCTTGTGTAATTTGTCCAGGAATTTTCATGCACTAGATTTCTCCCAATAAAATTCACAAACTGCTGTCCCAAGGTTTGACCAGATTTCTAAACTGGTTTGACTTGGCCATTTGAAAAAGCAACCAAAATCTAAAAATAGTGAAATTTTTCAGAGAGGTAGCTAGGATGGTCAAGATGATAGGAAATATATTTGCAAAGGATGATCACAAGTTTAAGGCCAAGAATTTTGTTGACAACAACTTCCATTCACAAGAATAAATTCTAGAAAATGGAAATTGTTTAGGGAAAATTTAGAAAACTTCCAAATGTTTTCATGAGGCATCAAAAGTTTTTATTTCTCCTCATAATTTTACATTTGAAATACAAACCCTAACTTCGGTCATTCTGGATCCGTGGGGATTGTTAGAGTTTTGGGCTTGGTGCATTCAATATTCTAATTAAATCATAGGGAAATCCCAATGACCCACTCACACATGGTGGAAGGTGAGAAGTTTAGTATCATATTGCTAGTCTATGTGGGAGGAGACCAATATATAAGGTGGAGTTGGTCTTACCTAGTTGAAGCAAGCAAAAGAAGAACACACGCGCGCACTCGCTCGCCATGCCACGCCATCGCCCGCCCATGCACGACGTGCGCGTGAATGGTCTAGGGATTTTTCGTGTCCGTTTGGCCATGGAGCTGCATCTTCTTTTTGCATCACAAAATTATGCATACAAATTAGACACTGAAAACTGGTTACACTGTTTCAATGGGGCTTTTATGGCACGTTTTAATTGCGTTTAATACAGAGTTATTGCTTCAGTTTCTTTCTTATAGCTGATTCTATATGAAGGAGAGACCTCTCCTCTCTAAAAGGGAGAATAAAGAGAAACCTCTCAAAAACAGAACAGAGATAGAATCAGTACCGCATGGGTTGGGGCAAATCAGATTTTTTTTTGGAAATGTTTGCGTATCTACTCACGGCTTCCTCTTTCTCCATCATCTGCTTCGCATCTTCTTTGCATCAGATTCTACCGCGATCTTCACCGGAACGATTCTCTGTAAGTCGTGATGATATTTTTGATATGGCTAAGCTTTGCTTCCTATAGATAAATCATGTGATGATGTTGGTGCCTACTTCTGTTAGTAGTGTACTTGTTCTAGGTTTTGCCTTGTTAGTGCATATATATGATATAGAAATATTTGAATTGATGATCATGCTACTGTTCATAGTTCCAAATATGCCTAGTATATATGTTGTTGTTGAATCGATTATTGTTTTACGAATTAAACTAATCATAAAAGTGCACATATACCTAACACCAACTAGATTTGTACGTCGTTTAATTATACGAAATTAACGTTTTATTTGTAAATTGGAGATGCCATCTACACGAGGCAGCAGCCGAAATACACTCTTCTAGAGTCAATTTTTTATTGAACCAGCTAACTATGCTGATTTGAACAATTAGTCAAGACTTACTGATCAACAAATCTTGTAAGTCTCTCACTGAATAATTCGATGATAAAATAATAAACGGATAGGCTTTACTAGTTCACTACTATGATACATCCTTGCTAATGCCTGTGCATTGCCGATTTCCTTTTGTAGTTGAAGACTCCTTTTGTAGTTGAAGACTCGAAGCTATTGTTGTGCATAGTCCGAAAATGACAGATCGCATGTTCCCGCACATAGTCCGAAAATGATAGACCGCATGTTCTATGAAGCTCTCTCCTTACGGAAAGGTCAGTTGTTCTGCAGTGTTGAGTCAAGTCACTCCTACTTGATATGCCACACATATCAGTAGAGTAGCAGACCCCCACCCCATCCATCCACTCACCCCAATCACTATCACAGAAAAGGAAGGCGAAAGCATATGCACGATCCTTGATGTTTGATTTGGATGATAGCTGATATTTTTTAAAATATCGCAGTTGGTGGTTCTATCAACCCTGAAAGGAGTAGGAAGCAACTTATTTGAGGCAGAAGATGTGAAGCCTTTGTTCTCTGATCTTCTGGACCGTCGTAGTGAGAGACTAGTCGCACAACCTTTTCAGATGTTACCTGCCTACATATCGCCTGCCTATTTTGTTCTCTCTCCTAGTTATCATCCTAAATTATACGAGGACAATTGATTGTTGAAAATGTGTTTAGCCTTATGGGCCTAGCTTATTATTATTTCCTGCAAAACATTAAAATGATGAATCTTTACAATACTAATATGGGACATAAACAATTATAAAAATAATTCGCTGTTCAAAATAGCAATACATAAAAGTGATGGCCATGCCTAGATATATCCATTGCCATCTTGCAACGTTTTTTGTACTAGTTACTGACACTTTTATATGTATCGTGATAGATCTTTGCAACGCCCCAATGACAACGCATATGAATGCATTGGTATAGATCATAGAAACGATTATTTGGACATATAGAAATGCATACACGTGTTGCGAAAGGGGTGTTCATGGTGTAGTAGTTAAAGTTGAGTTTGCTTGCCTCATGAGTCGAGTCCGATATGTAGTTGAGTCTGTCTCCATACGCGTGTCCACACGCTGTCTAAAGTTGTAAGTCATGTCCAACTTGAATTGTGAGTCTGGCTACATATTTGAGTTGGAGAACGGTGGCCTTTATAATCTAGAGGCGTGTAACCTGTTTTGAACGTGAGTAAGAAAACAAAAAAGGTGCTAGTTGTGCCGCACCACAAATACTCTTCTCTTTGTTCGTGAGTTCTCGTGCTTTATTTTTGCCGTCGTACTTGTCTGCTGATCCTGGTTGAGAGCTAATAATTGGTATCCGAGCCTTGGCAAAGGATGGGGAATTAAGCGGTGTGAAGGAGGGTTCTGTTTCGCTGCAATATCCAATGCTCACAGAGAGCAACTATGGGTCTTGGGAAGTAAAGATGAAGGTGTTCATGCACGCACAAGGGGTGTGGACGGCGTTGGAGGGAAAGGAGCTGGTCGACGAGTGCAAGGACAAGATGTCTCTTGCCACCATATTCCAAACTGTGCTCGAGGCCATGATGATGGTCTTGTCCGAAGAGGAGACCGCCAAGGAGGCTTGGGAAACCTCGAAAGAGATGCACGCGGTGCTAACTGTGTCAAGGAGGCACGAGTGCAGACGAAAGAGTGAGTTCAAGGTGATGTACATGAAGGGAAGGAGTCCATCAATGACTTCGCCATGAAGCTAACCACCATCATCAACGATATTAGTGTCCTTGGAGACACGTGGAGAGTGCACTTCTTCATGTCGTCCCCAACAAATTTCTGCGATCATCTCGCACCATTGAGCAAATAGGTGATATCAATACGATCACGGTTGTGGAGGTAGTTGGGCATCCAAGGCATATGAGGAACACAGAAGGGATGGCGGTGCGACGAGGAAGGTAAGTACCATCGCTCACTAGTGTTGAGTGGGGTCCAATGCCAAGAAGAAAGAGGGCACTAACAACTCGCAAGAAGAACGCAACTTCGACAAGGCAAAGGTTCACTGCACAATTTTCGGGACTACAAGTACTTTACTCCGAATGTTGTAAGCCGAGGAAGGAGAAAGTGGAGGGCATTTAATTGAGGCATCATATATTGAAGATGAACCGACGCGCTCTAATGATGCTAAAGTAACAATAATAAGATTATGGGGAGTCGATTAGTGTTTTGCTTATTAGTCGAGTTAGAGTCCTTATATGCATATTGACATGTACCTCCTATATGCATATTGACATGTACCAGTTGAGTTGAGTTCCTGCATGTATATGGATATGTACCAGTTGAGTTGAGTTCATGCACATGGCTATATGTGTGTTTATTTTGCATGTAAACCTCTTCATGTGGAGCCGTAGCTGGTAGTTCATATCATGTGTTGAGTCTAAAGTCATCAACTAGGACAAGACAAGCTTGGATTAGGGAGGAGATTGTTGGAAAGTAATCTAGACTTGCCAAGTAATAGGACATTAAGATCCTGATGTAATCAACATTTGATCAAATTAGTTAGTTTGTTTTCTTTGTTAGGAGTTTAGAATTGTAAGTTGCATGCAAGAGGAGTCCAGGACGCTGTCCTAGTTGTGTACAGGCATGTAGGAGTAGTCCAAGATTAGAAGAGTTGTGTCTTCATCTCCAGGTTGTGTACGTGAGCTGCAAGTTGAAGTTGAGTCCACTTGCTGCGTGAGTCGACTCCAAGATGTAGTTGAGTCCGTCTCCGTCTACACATCCACGGTTGTAAGCCATGTCCAACTTAAATTGTGATTTTGACTACTTGTTTGAATCAGATAATAATAGCCTTTATAATCTAGAGGCTTGTAACCTGTTTTGAGCGTGAGCAAGAAAACAAAAAAGTGCTAGTTGTGCTACACTAAATTGTGATTTCGACTACATTTTTTAATCGGAGAATAATAGCCTTTATAATCTAGAGGCTTGTAACCTGTTTTGAACATGAGCAAGAAAACAGAGAAAGTGCTAGTTGTGCCACACCATAAATATTCTTCTCTTTGTTTGTGAGTACGTGTCTGCTGATCCTAGTAAAAAGCTAACAAGTATCTCCTCTCATTCTCCGCTCCTCCCTTCTTCCCAGGAGCTTCTTCCTCCAGCTCTGGCGAGGAGAGGGGCAGGGTTCCATCCTATTTTTGTAGTTTAGGAAGCTTTTTCTTCTTTCTTGTATAGTTGAGGGGATAAAATTTGCTCTGGTCTCTGCCCGCCTTGGTCCACTGTGGTGTTGGTCCCTTTCTCCTGTTTGTGGGTTGCCGCCTCCATTCTTGATCACTTCATGGTTCCGTAAAGGAAATACAGTTCGGCTTATATCTAGTGTCTGGGTTCATGACAAGGTGGTGAAGAGCTTGTCTGGTGATATTAGCAATATTTGTGCATATGGTATATCTAGATTTTACGTAGAGTTTATTTATGAAGTTCTACAATATTTAGGTAGTATTAATTATGGATATTAGAGTTTGTGTGGTATCCCTTCAGATAATGAGAATCCTTTCCTGGATATAAATAGTAGTTTGCTCTCAATAAAAGGGCACATCAGAATCGATTTTGTGAACAAAAGCAATAGAGAAGAAGAAGAAAATCGTAACAATTGTTGTTATTCCGCGGCATTTTTTTTTTTGCATCCTTGTGTTCGCGTGTGTTTGTCTTCTGGTTTAGGCCAACAATTGGTATTAGAGCCTGAGTTCTTAATCCATGTACGCCCAAGATCATGCCACACTTTCTGGGTCATGGTGTCATCGGTGACAAGGTGACGCCGGGTGTGATGCCAAAGGAGAGTTTCGCCGTCTCGCTGCATTATCCGATGCTCACGAAGAGCAATTATGCAGTTTGAGCAATCAAGATGAGGGTGTACATGTGCGCTCAAGGAGTGTGGGATGCAGTCGAGGACGGCAACGTCGATGTGCACAAAGATTAGATGACCTTGGCGGCCATCTATGGAGGCATCCCAGAGGAAACGCTCTTCCTACTGGCCGAAAAGGAGATAGCCAAAGCTGCGTCTGAGGCTGATGCTGAAGACGAATAGACGTTGCTCTAATGATGAGTTGAGTCTCAAGAGTTGAGTCCGGACATTTTAGTTTTGCTGTTCGATTGTGTAGGCAGTTTCGTCTGAAAGTTCAGACAATGGTTAGCCTAATATTTTGGCCGAATTGGTTTTTCGTGTCAACTAGAGTATTGTAGATTAGTCAGTTAAGAATCTACAGAAATTGGGTTTACCTCTTTTGACTTCCTGTTCATGAGTTATGTCAATTACCGTGCGCTGTCCAGGAACGATATATGGCAGGAAAGCGTTGTTTTTCGTTTCAGCTTTGTAAACTCGTTTTGAGTCGTCAAGTGGCGATGTAGAATGCCGATTAGTAGCGCTGAGTATATTATGTCTTAATTGAAATTATTTTACCTGTTTAGGAGGTGAAGCCTCAGGTTTAGGAGTATCATCTTTGCTCGCTAACGCCGCATCGTGGAAGGCAAGTAAATGTAGCGTTGTACTACGGTTTAACCGTTTTCTTACTACTTGCACTATGCATGATTGACGTAGTGTTAAATGATATGCCATGGTTACATGTTTTCTAAGTAAGAATGTGGTAGCAAGATATTAATCAATTGCTATGTTTGGATGAGTTTGGGTAGTATTGTGGTAATTCGTAATGAGCCAAATGCGGAATATGAGAATAAACTCAAGGTGGACATGTTGATAATTCATTGTGGTTATTTTCATGATGATCATGTGGTGGTCTATGTGATAGAGTTTCATCTAGATCGATTGATTTTGATCTTGGTGAATCGGGTGTGGGTTATGTGGTAATGGTCTTATGACACGTTGGTATTGTGCTTAATGAGACACATGTGGATTATGAGAAAATATTCATGATGAGTACGTTGTTGATCTCCGTGGTTAAATTCTTGTGGTTTATGATTATCATATCATATCATTCATGACATATCATGACATTTGCATTGTGGATGTCGCCGCTATAGCCGCGACGCTGCAGTACAACATCGGCATTGTCCGAGACGATGCATACCTTTACCTTGTTGGTAAAGGTGCAGTGGAGCATAGCATACATATGCATATTGAGGAGATGTTTTCGCCGTCCCGAGTCGAGTCCGTGGAGTTGAGTCTAAGACGTTGAGTAGATGTGTTCATCGTCCTGTATTGAGTAACAGTTGGGAAAGTGGTAGTTAAGACCAACTACCTCAATAAGTAAGTGCACAAAGATTAGGGAGTGATTTGTTAGTAATCTTTATGCATATGGTATATCTAGATTTTACGTAGAGTTTGTTTACATAGTCCTACAGTATTTAGGCAGTATTAATTATGGATACTAGAGTTTATGTGGTATCCCTTCAGGATATGTAGAATACTTTCCAGATACGAATAGTCGTTTGCTCTCAATAAAAGAACACCTCTGTAATCAGATTTTGTGATCAAGAGCAATAGAGAAGAAGAAGAAAACTAGAAAAGTTATTGTTGTTCCGGCAGCACAATTTTTTTGCGTTCTTGTGTTCGCACATGTTTGTCTTCGGTTTGGGCCAACAGTGATTCCATGCCAGTGCCGAAGCAGATGTAGGGTGTGTAGAGCATGAGGTTCAAGACCTTCTTCTTGGTCTTGGTCTTCTTAGGTGAGGCATCACTCTTGGAGCAGTTGGCTGCGTCGCCGCCCATCACCATGATGGTTCCTTTTGTTGGCCTAAACCAAAGACGAACACACGTGAACACAAGAACGCAAAAAATATTTTGTGCCGCAGGAACAATAGCAGCTTTTCTGATTTTTTTTTCTTCTTCTCTATTGCTTTTGTTCACAAAATCTGATTACAGAGGTGCCCTTTTATTGAGCAAACGACTATTCGTATTAAGAAAGGATTCTACGTATCCTGAAGGGATACCACACAAACTCTAGTATCCATACTTAATACTGCCTAAATACTGTAGTACTACATAAACAAACTCTACGTAAAATCTATATATACCATATGCACAAAGATTACTAACACCTTTCGGCTTGCAGGTGACAGTTTCTCCTCCCCCAAATTTTATTATTCTTTGCGTTGTTCCCTTAGTGGTCTTGGCATGTATCGCCTCACCTTCCGGTTTGCCGCCTCTATCCAACAGCAGTGTTCTTCTCCCCCTCTCTTTTTTATCCCCTAATCTTCAGATCATGTATAGCAATCCCCAGCAATTAGCATGAACTCTATGTACATATCTAGCCTATTTAGGGCCTTTTGAGTCAATTACTGGTGTAAAGCCAACTTCAGTTACCTCCTTAGGCTTGTCCTGTAGAAGAGGACCTCTTCGGACAGGTGCATGGTGGTCTCCTTTAGAGCTACGCCTCCTGATCACATCTGTCTTCAAGTTGTTGCTGACCATCAACTTCATCTCCGGTGAAGTGTCCATTATGTCAAGACTAGCCATCAAAACTATCTCTGGTGAAGTCAACTCTACCTACAACATTGATGAACTCAAGAACTACTGGGAGCAGTATGATTAGTTTCTCTATAATTTTTGTTTACTTTTAGGACTATTCTGTAATGTCTTGTGCTTTGTAATGTTTGATCCATCAATATAAAATGAGTGCTGCTAGCTCATGTTATAGTGTTGAAATGCATTCCAATGCTATAGTAGTTTTATGGGATTTCATAAGGGTCAATGATGTTTCAAGTTTTAGGTTTCATAAGGTTTTAGGTTTCACTTGTAGGATCTCAAAAGGTTTCATAGGGTTTCAGGTTTTATTACATTTCAAGTTTCAGGCTTCATGACGTTCTGAGTTTGAGGTTTCATGTTGTTTAGCATTTTGTTAAAAACAGTTTCAAAAGGGTTTCACGAGGTTTTCAACGTGTTTCTTGAGAAGTTCCATGCAAGTTTGAAAAAGGTTTCACGGTCTCAAGTAAGTTTCACCACAAAAATTAAAAATCAAACAAGTTTCAAACATGTTCAAAGGCACACACCTAATGTGGATTGAACCTCGGTATGAGATTAAATATTGTAGGTTGCATGATCTTTCATGGTGTAACGATGGCAACACTCCTACGGTCGTGTAGTAACACTCGGTGGTAGTGTAGTAACACGATGTCTTGTGTACAACAACACTCTGTAGTAGTGTAGTAACACGATGTCTTGCATATAGTAATGCTCCAACAATGGTGTAGTAACACTCGTCTTTCATGTATCTAGTAACACGAGTTACGTATCGTAGTAACAAGATTGATAACGTTGTTGAATCACACTAGATTAGCAAGAACCAAAGTAGAAGCGATCACCGTAGTCTCCCAAACCATGAACAAGGAATTTATCATGAATTAGAAGATCAAATCATATAGATTCCGTGGACAATCTCAAGAACAAAGACGCCCTTGATCTGCGCCAACTCGCAAACACTAGATGTGAAAACCTCAACACATGATACAGGGATAAACTCTAATCAGACATGGCCAAAACACACATGTGTTTTCAATTCATAATTCAACTCGCCTCTTTTACATTGGGCGACTTGCATAGGCTTATGTAGGCAAAGACTACACACACCATGACTTGAGGTCGATTAGGACTCTCACGCATGTACATAATTAATGTGCTCGACTGGACTCTTTCTAATTTCCTAGCGAACTTATAAAAACCAAGTCGATTTCTAAAGACATAAATTAAATAGACTTGGACTCTGGTCATTGGTAGACCCCACCCCATGGCTCGGATAGAAAGGAATGTGCATGGCGCTAGTTTCCTCCTTGGACGATAAAAAAAGAACGGTCTCGGTTCCAAATTCCTTGGTGACACGTCCTCTTTCTATCCTATCTCTAACTAGATCTTGTGGTAGTTGGTTTCCTCCTTGCAAAGTAACTGGTGCAAGGAAAAATTCCCACTCATCGGTCGAAATGTGTTAAATTCTTCCAAAACCTCACGCCAATTTCCAAACAATGGATTGATCTCTTGGTTGGAAACATGTGCAATATGGACTTCTGTTGGGATAGTAGTAGTTATAGTAGTCATGTCTGCATCACTAGCCCTCGTTAGCTGTCGTGCCATCGCCATCGGCTAGGAGCCATGAGTCCACGCCTCCATCTCCTTCCGTTAGCTGTGGCTTCTCATATCGTGGCTTGCATCATCGCCTCTTGGTGATGCAGTGCCGTCTTCCCTGACCCCGACTGCGCCACTACCTGCTCCTTCTTTAGCTGTGAGTTGCGGCTACACCTCTGGCCTTGCTTCCTCTGACTCAAGCAACGAGCTACCCCGCCACCTTGTCGCGAAGTTGCACCACCTCCATTGACCGCACCGTAGCTGGCTCCTTCAACCATGAGCCCATCATCGCCTCTGCTCCGCCGCTGGCTTGCACACCACCTCGGCTCCTCCTCTGCCAACCGCCTTAGATCCGAGCGAGAGGATGGGATAAAGTGGCTAAATCGAGAGGAAGGAGAAAACGAAGGGATAAGGTGGAGCTAGGGCAAATCAGGTGCATTGCATTGTTTGGATCAGACGGACATAAGCTATACCGTTGGTTGGGTGGAAAACGTTATAGCGTTTTGTAGTATTTATAATATAAAATCACGGGTGATTGTCCTTAATAAAATGTGGAGGATATGTATAGTACTCCTATCTTGGACCTTACAGTATCTCGATTTTTATTTACATCTTGGTATGTCCGCGGGACAAAACAAATGACGATATATTTCTTAGGTAAAGAAAATTCTCGCCTATCTGGGCCGGTTTTTACATTGACATGCAAGTTTATTAATAATCAAGTGTATAGTCTCACTACACTAGTGGATATCGTTCCTAGGTATACAAGGCCATCTCTAACAGTGGCTACTTCAGTTGTGTCTTACCTTCCATGTCACTTAAATTTTTAGTTGAAGGAGAGAAGATGTAGAGAGAGAATGTGTCATCTCTTATACAAGAGATAATCTGTACATGCAAACCATCTCAAATGGTGAGAGAGTGTGTGGGGGAAGTTAGAGCATCTACAATAGTTTATTTCTTAGCTTGTTACTAATAGGAGAGAGAGAGTACTCAATCTAATAAAAAGAAATAAGCCTTCCAATGCATTGTTTCTTGAGTTTGTATCTAAGACTTTAATTGCTATACACAAAACAAGTTTTTAGGTAACAAGCAAGTCTCCAATAGCTATTTTGTTGTTTCTTGTGTCTTGGTATCAACAACTTGCTTGTTTCTTCACCTAGAAACAAGCATACCTTCTCTCCTCACCTTCTCTCCTTCACATTACCTAAATGCTAATGTATCCACCCCTTAGTAACAACTGACATGGACTATTGTAGATGCTCTTATGATGAAAATAACAAAAAATAGTTAGATGAATGATTTTAGAGACAAATTATTAGAGATGTTGTCTCTAGTATTGTCTCTAGGTGAGTTGGAGTCCTTAGAGACAACCGGAAGAGACAGGCTATTGTGGATAGGGGTGGGAAATGGATACAAATTATCTATATTATTCGACTACCATATTCAATAGAATATGAATACAATATAGATTTTAAAATCCGGTTAATAATTTCTCTCATATTTGTATTTGAATTCACATGAAAAAAAATATGGATGCGAATATGGTATAGGCTTTTTACTATCCGAAATGTTATTTTATCCACACTATTCATATTCAAATTCATATTCGACAAAGCAATATACACATTTTATTGGAATACGACTAATTTGTTGGAGAAGTTTTTTTCTAATTCAATGTGAATTCATGTTGCTTTAGGTAAAATAAATAAATTAGAATGATTAAGTGTGATTGTACAAGGATAAAATATCATTAATATCTGGATCCGACCGGATATTGAGTTGATATTCAATTCGAATTCGTATTTGTTACATCATTCGATTTGTATTCGTATTCGATAATATTTGAATTCTTACTTGTATTTGTTTAAAAATATGAATATGAATATGAATACAGTAAGGGTACTATTCGATTCGTATTCGATCCGTTTTCACCCTAATTGTGGATGTGCTAAGGCACAATACTATAAGGCGAGACATCCATGTGGTCTATTAATAGAGCACAAAGTTCTAGTGGTTTTTTTAGAGAGTACACATAGCACATATCTTAGCACATATCTAAACTAGAGCAGAGGCCTATTTTTAGAGAGAGTATCTAAACTAGAGCAGAGGCTTACACCTCAGAAGCACAGATACACCACTGAACACACACATATGTGCGTGTACTATTTCTACCTGGGAACCTAGGTACCCATCTTGGGGGAATTATTATTGAGCGTGAAAGCCAAAGCCTGGCTTCAAACGTAAATGGGTGAGAGCGAACCACTCGGCTCTCACCAACCGAAGCTCGCTCGGTCCTCAATAGTCGAACCACTCGGCTCTCACAAAAGATTCCATCCAATGGTTCTTTGGAACGATAGAGACTCCATTTCACTATTGTAATACTAGAATGATAGTAACACATCCAATGGTTACTAGAACGATAGAGACTCCATTTCGCTATAGTTCCTCCACCAAATTGTAATCTGGAATCATTTTGAAGATTTCGGTTAGAGTGGCATATGCCAAACATGAATACTCCACAAGCCACCGTATAACACACGCATAGATACCCAATCCACGAGTGAAAATCATCGCGCAATAAATCAATAAAACACGAAGTCATTTCGTGTTCCCCTTCTAACTTACCTACTATTGTATCAGCATGGATATGATCTTCCCCAAACATACGCAATGCTTTAGCTAATACACGAAAATGCATACCATGATTTTTCTATCTATCAATAACCACATGCATTGCCCGGTGAATGTGAAGAAGTAGGCCATTGTCGCGGCAATAATGACCCAAACTAGTATTTGTGTTGAATCCCCCAGTTAAGTAGTCATGAATTACAATAGGAACCCCTAATTCCCTTGCAAATACAGCTCTCTTAATCATTTATTCTCATGTACCTACAGTCGAATTCAAGTAATACCCCTTGATTTCACCAGTTTCAGCCTGTTATCTATAAATTGCTTCGGCACAAAAGACAAAATGGTCCCTCCAACGCATAAATGTTTGTGAGTTTACGTTTTCATCATTTTTGGTAAAATCAAGTCCACTGTGTAGAAGCTCATAACATCATCTGAGTTACTCTCTTACGAGCGAGGGCTTGACCCGTTGAGGAGGGCATATTCTTCTGCGTCTCTTGTCGGATCGCCTCCCGTGTCCACGTCGTCGAAGAGATATTCTTTGGACCCGATTTCCGTCGTGAGGAGCACTCTTCCGAGCCCCTAGATTCGTCGAAGGATGAGATCTTGCCTATGCAGTAGGATGAACAGGAAAGTTCTCCTCCATTGAGACCCCACCGCCTTGGAAGGCTACTACTTTTTCTTATTGAAAAAAAGAGGGGAGGGAATGGGGGGCTAGCAACCTCATTTGAAGCAGATTTTCAAGCAGGGTCTAGATTCAACAAGTAGAAGGCCCGAAGCGGGATAGAAGGGCTTACACCACTCTGGGAAAGAAAGGTTCCACTTTCTCCACTTTAGAATAGAATAGTGTTTGGGCCTTCGGAAAGTCTACTTTTTAGCCATCAGAACTGAACGTAATAGGTTAAAATGGAAAAAAGTGTTAAAATGGAAAAAAGTTACCGACGCGTAATTGAAGATTCGGTGAAAACTAATCGACCTTTCATCACAAATTGAAGCAGAGGCTGTTAGTTGAAAATCCATTTGCAGATCCTGTTTGTTGTTGAGGTAGAACCAGCTTCACCAATAGCATATCAACGAATTGACCAAGTGTAAGCAGAGGGAACTGGAGCAGAGCAATATGTAGCATACTATTCCGTTCGAGACCCGTATCTAGACCCTTGTGGTCGATAGCCGGACCCATGCTGATGGCACCGAAATCCTGCCCCTCCCGTGGAACTAGTACCACCAATAGATAGGCATGTCCCTTCTTGGGCAACCCTGAAAGTCTCTTCTTGTACGGACTGAAACAAGACAAACTACTCATGGGACCCATTTCAGATCTCTTTCTTTAGTTTTCTACTTTATTCTTTTCTTAGAAAAAAAAAGTAGCTTCCCTTATTAGTAGTGCTAGTATCTTTTCATAATGATGACTTTTTTCCAGAGAACTTACTTCCTAGATTTTGAGAAGCTGAGACATTGCTGGCTGGGGGGACAATTGATCACAACGAATAACAACTAGTCACGATTAGGGACAAAGCTCAGCTAGTATATACACATAATGTGTTCAAGGCGCATTTCCTCCAACAACTAGACTAAATAATAAAAGCAGAAGGATTGACTTAAACGTTGTTGCATGATAAAACTTCCAAACGAGTGGTTGATGATTCACTTTCTAATTATTACCCGCCAGCCATTGAAGCGGTAGCGTGACATCCGCCACTGCAGAATAGGTGCCACCTAACTATGATTCGGTGAAGTTTCAACCTTCCTTCCACAGATATAGTAATAGTAGTTCCACTCGATGTGGATCACGCCCATGCTTGCTCAGCTCCAGGATCAGGCTCCTCAGCCTATTTTCAATGAGTCATCTGGTCTATCTTGTTGGAGTTCCGCATGACACCTTAATCCCACCTCTGTGTCTAAGGAATAGCCTTTTCTTCTTTATTGTTCGTAGGAACATGTAAGATTAGCAATGGAAATTTAGCTACGGCCATCCCTGAACTCTTGCGGCATTGCCAATGGGCATGCGCACTATGTATTGGCGATCCCTCCCTACATGGATACCTCAGATGTGTGTGTGCCTACAAAATGACCGGGGAATAGACTGATCGAGACGAGGTGACTTACAAACACAGGCAAATATACATCCGCACTAGTAGCAAAAGCAGTCGTTGCAGTTTCACCAGCACTACCCACGTGTGACGGCACGGAGGAAGAAGCCCAATATTTTCCAAGAAGATGAACTGACTTCTGGATTAGCGGGAGTGGAGAAGCGGACGTAGAAAGCCTTTTCTCCCGGTAGGTTGGTCAGCATGTCCTTCCCTACCATACCAGCATGAATAACCTTTTCTTCTGCATATTCTTGTTAATATTGCTAGCTGTAGGTCATTAACCATGCAGGCCAGGCCGGTCTTGGGTCTGCAGGAGGTTTCTTAGTCATGACGAGGCAACTATACTAGCACAAGTCAGTCAGCCGTGTTCACGCGTGACTAGACCGCGACTGGATTGATAACAGTTCGCAATTTCGCATGATCACAAATTGCTTAGAATATATGCATGGATGAAACCGATCGGACATAATTTTGCTGCCACCTGTATGATTTTGATGTTGTAGATCGACTGAAATATATGTGTTGTCGCTGGTTTCGGACCTTGCGGTGGACTTTGGTTATCCGATGTATTTCGGAGGCCGAAGATGTAATGTTTAATATCCTCTCAGTCTAAAGAAAGAAAAATATGTGTTGCCATGGCGACCATATTTTTATACTTCTAAACAGCAAATATAAATCACCTTAGCTAGAATCTTGTGCTGGTCAAATATTTTTAGGTCTGACCATCAATATATAAAAACATATCTAAATTGGTCACATAGAATTAATATTAGTAGATTCATCGTGGAATATACTTTCATTAAATATGATTTTTGTGATTTTCAGTCAATAAAATTAATAACAAAAATTACCGATTAAAGTGGTACCTCGGTGACCATATCAATGTCCAAAATGACTTATATTTGAAATCAGATGGAGCAGAATTGAACTATTTTATGCTCCTATATTACGAAATCGCCCTGTGTGTTTAAGGCTTCAAGCGCCCTGGATTGGAGTGATGGAGCTGCTCTTATTGGAGTACAGATGGGCCTCCCAGGCTAAGCTGAGAGGGAGGCCAGGCCCAGGGTGGACAAAGCATCTGTTCTTGTGTCGGCTGGCCCCGTGAGTCAGTGAGACCAAGACCACAAGACAGACAGGTAGGTCCATACCACGCTCCGAACACAAACACCTCTCATCCTTGCCTCCTGGCTCCTAAGTCCTCACTCTCTTCCTCACGCACGCACAAGAGAGGAGGCACCCAGCCCGCCATGGCGCCACCTCCTTCCCATCTTCTCCCGTCCCCGAAGCCGCCGCCTCCGCCCCCATGGCTCCACAGCCCCCAAAACCCCGCCACCGTGGCCCCTCCAAACCCCACCGAGGCCCCTCCGAAGCCCCACCATAACCCCAAGCCGCCAAGAAACACCGGCTCCTCCAACACCAAGCCCCTCACCTCTGGCATCCCCGGCGGCCGCACCCGCCGAGCCGTACTCGGCATCATCCGCCGCGTCCGCTCCCTCGATATCTCCAACCCACCAGGCCCTAAACCCAACCCCGGTACCAACAGCGCCATCCCGTTCCACCTCCCGATCGACCTGCCGCGGGAAGAGGAGGCGGGGGAGAAGAAGCCAGCGGCGAGGGCGGTGCCGTGGGCGGCGGCGAGAGACGAGGAAATCAAGGTCGCTCTGCGGCGTGAGAGGAAGGTGCGGGAGCCGACGCGCGCGGAGAGGGAGCTGGAGGCCGCCGAGCTGGAGCGGCTGCGGCGGGCGGCGCGGGGGAAGGATCGGTGGGTGCGGGCCAAGAAGGCCGGCGTCACGGACGAGGTGGTGGAGGAGGTGCGGAGGGAGTGGGCGAGGGGCCAGGAACTCGCCGCAGTGCGCGTCGTCGAGCCGCTCCGGCGGTGCATGGACCGTGCAAGGGAGATTCTTGAGGTGAGGATTCTATCGCTGCTACTATGATTGCCAGTTTGAGCTTGCCGTTGGCCGTTGCTGTGAAGAAAAGGTTCAGCCTTGGTTGGTATTGTTATAGAACTTTAGAGTTGATTTTGAGCTTCATGTAGACCAATGTTGCTAGGAAGTTGCAACGTTAGTGTAAGTGCCCATTTTTCGGCAAATAGATGTGGTCATTTGGTGCAAGTGGTGCTACATCCATCAAGGGAGTGGCGCTGCGTGATGCAACAGGATAATCAATGGCACGCTTGCCGTAGAGAACTGTGCACTTCCAAATGCAAATTTGGTATGGGTGTCTGTGCAATGGGAGATTCCTGAAAAGAAATATGCAGCTTTGTTGTAAATGGTGCTAACTGGCAATAGTGGATTGGAATTGTAGTGGACTGGATAGTCAGTTATCTGCCAATTATAGTGAAATGTTGACAACATGATACTAATCATTGCGAGAGGTGATTATACGGCAAAAGTATCCCATGTTCTGGCTACCTTCTTTTTTTTTAAAAAAAAAAAAAGAAAGAAAGAAAGGAAAAGAGCACTCTTTTCTTGGTATGAATTAGTTGGTCGTGGTTGTGGTTTCATCTTTTGAGAGGGGGAGGGAGGGTTCAGGATGTTTGCTACATTCAACTTTTTATGTGTTAGAATTGTCAAGTAGGCTTAGTGGGGGGAATCTGTTGTGTCCTAGTGACATTGTGGTTAATAAGAGAGAGTATTTTAATGCAAACCGTTTTTATCTTGAACTGGTTAAGTTCTTCGATGACTACTGTTACTAAGCTTCCATCCAAACCTCTGATTTTGTTTGTTGGACTTCCCTTTTCATCAGATAAAAACAGGAGGATTAGTTGTTTGGACAAAAGGAGACATACATTTTGTATACAGAGGAAGCAATTATGTAGAAAACACAAAGTGGCATCACAATTTTGTAACTGATATTCAGAAAGTTTCTCCAGTAAAATCTAACTTTCCTACGGCCCAAGGGAGATATGTGAGCAAAGCTGAACATTTAACCAATGATAATGGTGAGGCTGATGATGCTTTTCAAGAAACTGATCAAAGCATTGATGTTCGGAAGGATGAAGAACCTGTCAAGGAACACTCTATGAGAGAGAAGTCAACAGACTATTGGACAGTTTGGGCCTCGATTTATTGATTGGTGGTGGAACACACCATTGCCTGTGGACGCGGATCTCCTTCCAGAAGTTGTTCCAGGCTTCAAAACTCCATTTAGACAATGCCCTCCTGGAGTGAGACTGGCACTAGCAGATGAGGAGCTGACATACCTGCATAGCTTGCACGTCCTTTGCCAACACATTTTGCTCTAGGTGAGTAAGCTGTTAAGAGTATTAGTTCCCAGATTCTGCACTTGTCAGCTCAGTTTATAGATAATTCCAAATGATTATGCTTTTCAAGGCTGAGGCTTATAAATATAGCACAACTATAAGTTTGCCTAATCTTTGGCAGGTAGAAACACAAAATTACAGGGTTTGGCTGCTGCTATACTAAAGCTTTGGGAAAAGAGCCTTATAGCGAAGATTGCTGTGAAAGTTGGTATCCAAAATACCAATAATGAACAAATGGCCTGGAACCTTAAGGCAAGTATTGTTCCTCATGAAATGTATTTCTGGTAAGTACATGTTTATGATATTTGTGTGCATAATAGTCAGCTCATGTAAGTATGCATTTCCCCACATCTATTGTATGGAGTGCTGTCCAGTCAGATCAAGTGACGAGCAAAATTTACAATATTGCGTTCCACATTGCTTTGGTAGTTGTTATCGTGGATTGCCTGCTGTATCTATGCTATCATAACTAATTTATGATACTGAATTAGATTAACTATGAATTCTTGCTTACTTGCAAGTTCTGTGGTTCTTAATCAGAAATCCATGTCTTTTTGTTGATGATTAGCCCGTTCTTCGTATCTTCATCTGTTTGACACTGAATATCCTCGGTGCAGCGTCTCACTGGTGGAACTATCATATTGAGAAACAAGGATTTTATTATTCTTTATAGAGGCAAGGATTTTCTTCCTGGTGGAGTTACTCAATCTGTTATTGAACGAGAGGCTCAGGTACATGACCAGCAAGTGAAGGAAGAAGAGGCCCGATTAAAGGTGATCGACTCACTTCAGATGTTCAGCGGTTTACCATCTGAAGAAAGTTCTGTAGGAACTTTCAAAGAGTATCAGGATATCCAAGTTAACCATGTGCATGAAACAACTGAAAACAAGGCCATAATCGAACTAGAGGCCAAGAAACATAGATTGGAGAAGGAACTGAAAGATGAGGAACGGAGACTTTTCATTGTATGCCTGATCAGACACATCTTGTGCTTTTGTTCGAAGTTCTTAACTTCTAATGGTAACGTAAGACTGGTATGTATTGCAGCTTAACAAGAAGATTGAAAGATCCAATCAGGTGCTGGCAAAGCTTCGTAGTTCTTGGAACCCTTCAGAGCAATCTTCAGACAGAGAACTACTGACAGAGGAGGAAATGGGGATATTCCGAAAGATTGGCCTAAAAATGGATGAACATGTGCTCATTGGTATAACTTTTCGCATTAAAGTATAGTATTTTGTGCCCATATGTGCTCTTATCCTTGTGCTTGTCACCAAGAAAATATATTTATCCTTCTCAGACCATAAAAGCTATTTATCTTTTTTTTTCCCTCACAGGAAGACGTGGTATCTTTGATGGTGTAATTGAAGAGATTCATCAACATTGGAAACATAAAGAGATTGTGAAAGTAATTTCCAAGCAGAATCAAGCCCGCCAAATAATCTACACATCGATGCTGCTTGAGGTTGAGACGGGAGGAATATTGATAGCAGTAGAAAAGCTCACAAACAGCCATGCCATAATACTTTACCGTGGAAAGAATTATCGCCGCCCAACAAAATCATCACCCAGTAATCTCCTGACCAAAAGAGAAGCACTAAGAAGATCAATTGAGGTTCAACGACGAGGGGTAGGGATCCGCATAAAATTCTTCTTTTAGCTTGAATTTCCATTATGTTAACTGTTGACCACTATCTCTTCATTTCATTATTTGCAGTCAATGAAACACTTTGCTTGGGAGAGACAAAAGTCCATTGAGGAATTGAAATGGGGACTGGTTAGTTTACAACGACAGTTTTCTTGAATCTAGACTATCAGGCGCATCAATGAACTATCAATAGAATGAAAGCAGATTTCATATGCTTTTGTAGCTGGAAATTTATGTAGTGAATCTATTGTTCTTGTGCTACAGGTAAATGTGGCAAGGCAAATCAGGGAACTAACCCCATGATTCATGAAGAGTTTGGACAGCATGATCGGTGAATCAAAGATTAGGAATAATAGTAGCATTCTTTTTTCTTGTCTTTTTTGGTAACCTACAAGTACAAAGTGCCGTGGTGCTTCCACATCTGGGATAATTTTGTAAAGCCCGTAATGAATGTTGTTGCAAGTGTACAGTTGTATACTTTCTGTGGATGAATACTATATGCCACTTCAGCACATCCAACCACAGCAATTCATGAAAATAAATAGAAATTCGTTTGTTTTGGTACAGATCCATTATTGGTTGATGGTCAAGGCCCAAAGAGGTTGCCGAACAAGTTTAGCACTTCTATGCTCTCCTAGAAACTAAAGTGCACAACTCTTTAGTCAGTAGGTTCAGTAAGGGATTGTACTCTTCATTTTTTTCGGCGAGCGTTGAAACAATTCCCTGTATCCTTTCCTGTTGCATGCTAGAGAAAAGGATGCTTATTAGCAGTAATCACCGGTAGAAACGCATGAACCGTAGTGCTAAGAACTTTGCAGATGGCCGATTTGAGCAAGGGAGCGCTATAGGAACAACAATATAGCAAGCCTAATTTCCTGTCAGTCTATTTTAGCAGTAGATGTTTCTCAACAAAGCCGGACATGCATGTGGTCATGGTTTGGGAGGCTCCCCTTTGAGCTCCCTCTTGGGCGGCCTCTGCGGCGCCTTCTTGGGATTGGTGAACCAAGTGGTGTAGAGCACTGCCTGTGAGACCCGTCATGGTCGCAGTCTCGCAGATGAGCCTGGGCTTCTGCCTCTCCCTCATCCAGCGCAGCGTGATCTTCATCTGCCTCTTGCTTGTCAAGCCCCTCGGCCCAACTCCCTGAAGAAGAAAGCCAAGATTTATGCCTCAGAGAAACAAGGCGGCAATCTTGGGATGGATCCCCCACCCGCCCGCCGCCCCTCTCCGTGCTTTTGACGATTCTCGAGAGCGCGCTTCGCCCGCCGTGAGCCAACCAGCCAACCAGGGAGTTCACCGCTGCGACACAGTGAGTGCGAGACGACGACGAGAGAGAGACGGGGGCTGGCCTATTGGGCCGATGCAAATGGAATTTAAAATGGGCCGGATGTGCGAACACATCACCAGCACAGGCTGCTGGTGATCCGTCGGCTTACCGAATAGTCTCGCGAACGGATGAAAACGGTTCGGACCGATCCGGATCCTTTCGAATATATTTATAGGATAATATCGTATCGGAAACGAATATAGATTATTTTTGTCGGGAACGAATATAGATTTGGTAGTGCACTTTTTGTCGAATACGAATACGACTTTGGATATCCAGAGATACATAGGTCCATATATCTGGAGATATTGTTTATGGCCGCATGAGCATTGTCTTTCGAAAACCATAATTTTCTCGTTCGAAATCCAAATTAGGCAAATTAGTAGGCTGAATTGTAGCCCTAGATCAGATCTACAATTTTGTATTTGTAAATATTTTCATTTGAATTCATTTAATAGCCCAAAAAATATGTCCAAATGTTTTAATAGCATTTTTAGCACCCGATATTTCCGAAGATTTTGCCCAAATATAACTCATTTCATCGTTCTTTTTTTTTTTTTGAGTCCCAAAACACAGTCATTGTGTATATAAATAAATAAATATTAACAAAAATTGTTTTATAATGAAATATGTAATGTTTATGGGATAAGCAATAATATCGAGTAAGCAAAAGTGGTAATAAAGCATATAAAGGAGAGTATATTGATTTATTTTACATTAAAAACATGTTAGTGAGTGGATATAAACATGTACATATATATATTTTTTAGAAACACCCAGTACAACATATAGGCGCTACCTACACGCATCGCGTTACACACACACCCAGCGCCTACGGAAGGCCGAGCAAGCGAGTTTGTGAAGAAATGGCGAAATCACCACCGACGTCTACTTTACGACCAGCACGTCGCCTCCCACTGAAAGAAAGTCCTCTTAAATGGGAATATTTTGATCATATAAACTAATTATTTGTTTCAGTTAATACAATGCGAATAATTTAAAGGGTTTTTACATTCAGAGAAATAATCGTATTCGTTTCGAATTGTGTTTATTCTATATTTGTATTTGACGTTATTTGTATTTGTATCCGTATTCGCATCTGAAAAAAAAAATATAAAACAAATACGGCTTCGACGGCGACCGCTCGCCCAGGCTGACAACGAACGGCATCGGCAACAACTCCCCTCCTCCGTGTCGTGTCATCGATTGGAGATGGACTCCAAATTGGCTTTGGACTCCCACCCATCCTTGCTTCCTTCTTCCCGTGGAGCCAGGTAGCTTTCCAAGATTTTAAACGTCACATACCTGAAGAAGAAGAAGAAGCTCTCATTGCCATCTGGTTTGTCCTGGCCGCCCTGGAGAGCGCTGACAGGCCCCGGGGTGCCGTCCATTCGGACTGTTGAAATATGAGGGCCTATTTTTGGTAATTTCCACAATTTTCGAATTTTATATCCAGAATTAAAGGGGAATCGACAAAAGGAGAATATATATCTTCAGGTGAGACCCACAGCAAGAAAGACAGATGAAGTTATAAGGTTGCTTCTGTTGCGACCGAAGGGGAAAAGAGGCGAACCGGTCGCCTCGTGCGCGAGCCGCTTCGGCCACGCCGTCCTCGATCTCTGCTTGTATGAAGCTCTCCCTCTCTCTTCTGGTTTGCGTATCGAAGCAATTCCTCTTCTTTTTTTCCTTCCTCCAACACCTGAGCAGTCGAATTTGAGGGCTGCGGTTGTAGCGGCGGCGCTCTCCGGGCGTCACGGCGCGGCACAACAGAGATCCGCTGTCCTTGGTGGTCGTGCGACAACGAGCTCACCGTGGAGTGCTTGATCCTTGTGCTGTTGGTGTCGATCTTCTTGTTGGTTCCAATTAATTGCTGGTTTGTGCGCACGGCCAGTGCACATAT